>CM053515.1:790172-890755 GCA_028627145.1 Eidolon dupreanum
CCGCCCTCTGCCCCTCCCACGGGCTATGTCAATACGGGTGTGTGCCCTGCCAGGTGCACAGGGCGGGCGGAGCCGGTTACCTGGCGGTGGGCGGGCGCCCCACCTGGCTCGTGCCTGCACAGCTGCCGGCTGACCTTGGGCCCAGCTGTCGACACGCGGAGTCAGGTCTGCAGCCCCAGCCCTGCTTCCGCTCTGTGCACACGGGGCCCCAAGCGGGGTGGGGAGTGGGCATGCCTGAGCGGCAGTTGCTGGAACCCCAGGATGCCCAGCACCGGACCCCTGCGGCGGCCGGGGGCAGGGACACGGAGCTGCCTGTACAAGGCCACGTTTCTCCTTCCAGACCTTCATTTTCACCGACGGGGAAGACGAGGCACTGGCCAGGCGCACGGGTGAGCCCTGGACTGGGGAGGGGGGGCTCCATTCCCAAGAGGAAATCGTCCCCCATCTTCCCCCCTCCCGGAGAGGTCGCCGAGGCCACGGGCCTAGGAGGGCACTTTACTCAACTGGTTTGCACGGCGCCCCGCCCCACCACTCGGCCCCCCGATTCTCATGCAAATGAGGCCCTTTCAGCTCCCAGGCCCCTTTGAGCAACAGGTGGCCGGTGCTGGGAAAAAATCGCCTGAATGGCTAGGGGCGGGGTGCCCGGCGGGGGCTGGGCTGGGGGCGGCGAACACCAGGCCGTGTCCTCCGCTGGGGAGGGGGCCGGGCGGGAGCCTGCTGCAGGGCACGGCGTGAACCCACAGCCACCCGCTCCACCCCTCTCTGCTCTCCCGGGCCTGCTGTGCGACTCCAGACCAGGCTGCCCGCTCCGAGCCAGCGCCCACCGAGTTATAGCCCCCTCCCCTTGTGCACAGGCAACATGGTCAACACCAACTGCTCGGCTGCCCACAGCCGCCAGGCCTTGTCCTGCAAGATGGCAGTGGAGTACGACCGCTTCATCCAGTCGGGGAGGAAGTGAGTGTTGGCCAGGCCGGGGCCCAAGCCACGCCCCCGCCCCAGGCCCCTAGCCCAGCGGTGCCCACCCCTCGCACAGGGACCTTGCTCAAGGCCCTGATGGACCCGCTCACCCCCAGGTGGTTCTGCCACGTGGACGATGACAACTACGTGAACGTGCGGGCCCTGCTCCGCCTGCTGGCCAGCTACCCACACACCCAGGACATCTACATCGGCAAGCCCAGCCTGGACAGGCCCATCCAGGCCACGGAGAGGGTCGGCGAGAATAAGATGGTGAGTCGTGTGTCCACACGTACCCCTGCTGGCGGGGAGGAGGCCGAGGGTGTTCCCGCAACCTGGGGCGGGGGGGCGTCTCACGACGTTTCCCCTCCCACAGCGTCCTGTCCACTTCTGGTTTGCCACCGGCGGGGCTGGCTTCTGCATCAGCCGCGGGCTGGCCCTGAAGATGAGCCCGTGGGCCAGGTGAGTCTGCTCGACTGGCCAGGTTGCCCCAGGCCCCAGGGTCCCCCCAAAGTGGGGCCAGGCTCCGTTCACCGTCCCAGCAGCGGGTGCCCCCAACCCCACGTGCACGTGAGTCCGAGTCGCAGTCCCCAGCACTTCCCACCTCCTGCCAGCAGGCACCAGAGGGGGTGAGCACCCCGGCCCGGGAGCCACTGGGCAGGACCCCTTGCTGCTCCCAGGAACCCTCGACTGACAGAAAATTCCCAGGCTGGTACCGAGGAGGGTGCGGCGTGAGGGCCCGGGGAGGGCGGTGGGGCGCCGCCTGCAGCACGGCCAGCCGTCAGGGACGCAGACGTGGTCCGCTCTTGCTCCACGGGCGCGTCCCCCTCCTCTCTGAGCCTGGCTCCTTGGCTGTGTGTGACCTCTGCCCGGTGGGGTCCTGCCCGGTTCCCAGGGGGCCGGGGGCTCCCGCCTCCGCTCATTGGCGGGCCCTTCCCTGCCGCAGTGGGGGCCACTTCCTGAGCACAGCCGAGCGGATCCGGCTGCCGGACGACTGCACCATTGGCTATATCGTGGAGGCCCTGCTGGGTGTGCCGCTCATCCGCAGTGGGCTCTTCCACTCCCACCTGGAGAACCTGCAGCAGGTGCCGGCCTCGGAGCTGCACGAGCAGGTGCGCTGGCCTGGGGGCCCAGGGCGGGTCGGGCGGGGGCGGGGCCAGGTGGGCATCGGGTTTAAACGGGGAGGTCAGGCGAGGCCTCGCTTCTGGCTGCTGGCCGCCACCCAGATGCCGCCTGCCCCGCCGGCACGGACCCCCTCAGACCCTCTCGTCCATCCTCCCGTCTCTTGTCGTCTCGCCTGCTCTGGGCCGTGGGGACTTTCCCGGCATCAGTGGTGTTCTCCTGACTCGACCTGCCCCAGTCAAGGCCCCGCCGTGCGCCTTACTCCCGGGGTGCGCAGCCGGGGCCTCGCCAGCCTCGCTTCGTGGTCCGAGGCGGGGGCTCTTTCCCCGGGCCCAGACACAGGGCCAGCCTTGGGCAGAGCTGGGGACATTGGGGCCCTGCCGGCCTCACTCTGTCCCGCCCACATAGGTGACCCTGAGCTACGGCATGTTTGAAAACAAGCGGAACTCCGTCCACGTTAAGGGGCCCTTCTCGGTGGAGGCTGACCCGTCCAGGTGAGGAACGAGGCCCAGGTGGCGGGGTGGGGTGGGGCCAGTAACGTCCCCTGGGGGCCTGGTGGAACTGGCGCTGGCCGTCACGAGGTAGCAGGACTACAGAGTGCCCCCAGGACCCCGGCTGAGGGCGAAGCGGGGCGCCCAGCGCTGCGGGTCCGGCCGGCGGCGGGTGCCCATCGCCCTCACCCCACACGGACCAGCTCCCCACTCTGTCCCCACAGGTTCCGCTCCGTCCACTGCCGCCTGTACCCGGACACTCCCTGGTGTCCCCACACTGCCACCTTCTAGCGGCCTTGGCTGAGACCCGTCCCTGGGCGCCCCTGGTATCCAAAGGGCCCGGGGACCCTGTAGTGCCACCGTGGCCTTGTCGCCGGAGGCTCCCCAGGGCGGGCCTCCGCGCGCGTGTGTGTGCGTGCGTGTGCGTGTGTGTGCCCATCTGCGCAGCAGACTGCCTGGCAGCTGTACTCTGCTCTGCCGGGGAGCAGGCGGGTGCCACTCGTCTGCCTTCCCATGCTCCACGGGTCGTCGGGCTCCAGAGCCTGTGTTCCCCAGAAGGTTTGGATGTCACAGGTCACTCTGAGGGCCGTTCTGTGTGATCGCCGTTGGGCCTTTGGCCGCGTGGGGACCAGGGGCTGCTCCGCGGGGAGGTGCCGGGGCCTCCCTCTGCCCGCTGAGCGCAGGCCCTGGGCGGCGCCTCTGTACCCGCCCCCCGCCCCCCGCAGAGCTCCCCGACAGTCGAGGACCGGGCAGGGGTGGTCCAGCCCCTGCTCGGGTCCCGCGGCCCCATCCAGCCCTCAGTGGCCACGTGGCCGGCTGGACAGTGGCTCCCCCAGCCTTCTGGGTGGGGGTCTTCTCTTTGTCTTCCCAAGATGGGGAGTCAGAGCTGAGGTTTAACCTACTCTCCATAGTAGAGAGACAGTCGCCCACAGTGGGTGTGTCTGTAAATATTGTGACAGTATTTTTTTACTGTGCTTGTTTTCAATAGGGGGTGGGTAAAAGTAGGGTGTTTTTGTCTTCGTTTTGGGGGAGCAGGGGAGGGTGTTATTTTATCTTTTCTGTGGATTAGAAAAAGCAGAAGCTGCCCTTGGGATCGTCTTTGCGGCTGAAGCTGGACATGTCTGACACTTGTATATTTATGTGTCCCCTCACCTGGCCTGTCCCGTGCCCTCCTGCATCGGCCCTGTCGCCCGCCGGCACAGCGTGGCACACCTGGCCGGGTGTGTGTTCTGTCTTCTGTTTTTCTTTCTGCAAAGACATAGTTAGGAAAGTGAACAATAAGGGAAAAGTTCTCAGGGATTGCAGTGTGGTTGCTATGGTGACGTCTTGTGCTGTGAATAAAGGTGCTCTTTGGGGCTACCAGGGGTCCGGGTCTTGGCTGGAAGTTCAGCCTGAGCTGCAGGCCCGTCCGAGGTGGCTCCGGGGGGCTGGGAACTCAGCCCTTTGCTCTCGTGTTGGGGCAGTGAGTAGAGAAGCCTCACGCCCACTATTGCGAAGGGAACTTGGGATCAAAATAGCTACGTTTAGGTGCCCGGGAGGCACAGCCAGTCCCGGACATGGCCACACAGCCCTGGACACGGCCACACAGGTCACAGGATTTCGGTCCCACCGAGGAGGGGCCCTGAGGCTTACGACCTCAGCCTGTGCCCCCCGGGCCTGGCAGGGGGGATGGGGATTTGCTGTGGCCTGGCCTGGGACCCCCTTACCTGGCTTCATCCCTGTCACGTGCCAGCAGAGACCATATTTTTGTCTTATTTTGCACATGTGGAAAATGAGGCTCATAGCGGGTGATGCCCAAGGAAGGGCAGCTGAGGTGGAAAAGAGCTCAAAACTCAGAGGCCGGGCGGACCTCGGTCCTGCCATGCTCGGCCGCCCTCTGCAGGGCTCGGGCCCCACGCCCGCCTGGACGGGTAGGCGGGGGTCAGGCTGCCCTGCTCCCTTCAGGAAACAGCTCCTCCTGGGGCCCTTCTTCCCCACATGGAGCCAGGCGGGGGAGTCCTGCCCGCCCCCTCTGCAGCAGCCTGGGGAGCCCTCACTTCCTCTTCCTCACTCCGCCTCTGAGCTCCCTGGGGGCCCCACCCTGCTCCCGGCCTTGGGGGGGGGGGTGGCCCCCCTGCGGGCCTGGGGCTCCAGGCTCCTTACTCCAAGCTCCTGCTGTACTCTAAGCCCAGCTTGGACTCATCAGAAAGCTAAGTCGTTTGGCTTCCTCTTTCTATAAGCGAACTGAGGTGGCTTCTGAGAATCGTCCGCTACTCACTTGACCCAGAAATCCCCACGAAATCATGCAGAGCCAAAGGCTCACATCTTCGGGTCCGCCTTAAGAATGCTCATGCAACCGCCTGGGCCATGAGGGCATGCACCGCTGAAAAGCCACCAGGTGCCTGAAAGGATGTCCCTTCACAGTCGCGATGGTGTCATTCTGTCTTAGCAGCCGTGGGGTCGGTAGGGGTGCCAGGCTGCACGGGCTGGACGCACGGTTGGAGGCCCAAAAAGCTGAGAACTGCCGAGGGGGCGCCGGGCGCTGGCCGGGAACCAGGCCCCAGGGCAAACGGCTGCCTGAGCTCCCGGCCACACTGAGCCCATCGCACTGGAAAAAGCAACTCGTCCCTAAAGCAGCAGACAGGTTGCCCAGGAGGGAGAGATGTCCCAGAAGAGACCAGAGACATGTGGCCGGGAGTAATCTCAGCATCAAATAAATACTAATAAACGTGGGGGAAAAAAGGAAACTCATTTGAAAGTGCCCCCCCACCCTGTCGGGGGCAGAATGCCACCCCCCAGTCACACGCGCGCACACTCAGCTCCCCCAGGCTGGGGCACGGGGGACCCCCTTCCTCACAGCCCTTGTTGGTGGCCGCCCTGGCCTGGTGGCCACTGGCAAGGGTCTGATGCCCCTTGCCTTGGCCAGGCCCGAGTCAGCGGAGTGGGTTCCAGAAGGCCTTGGGGCAGCTGCCCGCTAGGGCGGTGTGGGCAGTGACCGGGACCAGGGAATGAAGGGGGGCCCCCACCACCACCACGCAGGCATCTCTCAGCGCCCACTGTGTGCCATGCCTGGCGGCGGCGGCGGCGGCCACATCTTGTCATGGTGCAGGGGAAGTGACAGTGGAGCCGCTGCCGAGTGTGGGCCACGGGCCCCCTTCCTGCCAGGGTGAGTCAGAGCAGCCGGCAGCCGGAGTCGGGGCCAGGGCCCGGGTGCCGCCCGTGGCAGCTGGCGTCGGCCCCTCCAAGCTGGTGGGGCCCCCGGCAGGTGGAGGCCTCGGCAGAGCTGGGGCCATCCCAACCGTCCCAGGGCAGGGCGAGGGCCCCGGGAGGGGACAGCAGGGCCGAGGGGCACCAAGCAGGGCGGGGAGGAGGCCTTGACCTCTCCATCTGAGAAGTGGGGACAAATGAGGCACAGCTGAGCTGCTGGTGCTGGGGGCCCGGGAGTGTCACAGAGCAGCCCAGGCCGGCAGCCCTCGGCCTTCTCCTCGAAAGGAGAAGCTGAGGGGGGTTCTCCATCCTTACAAGGGGAAGCGAGACCAGGAGGGGCCCGGGAACCGCAGCTGCTTTGTTCCTCCCGCCACGGTCAGGACTGAGAGGAGGCCCCCCGCCCCCCCCCCCCACCGGGAAGTGGCTCATAGAGGTGAGCTGGCCATGCCCCCCTCGGGTGGCATTGTCGCCGCAGCCCACGCCCTGGGCTGGTGGCCGGGTGGAGAGGCTCCACATCCCCAGCCTGGCCCTGCCTGGGCCCCCCGCAACTGCTGGTCAGTCGTGGGCTTTCAAAAAAAGAAGGTAAAACCTCCACGCTGGGGGCCGCTGGTGCTGGGCCTCCCGCCCCGTCCAGGCTGCCAGGCGGGCAAGGGCCAGGTCCGGGAGGGGCTGGGGAGGGGCCAGGTGGGGCCCCTCCCTCATCATCGTTTTAAACAAACCCTTTCAGTTGGGCCATCATGGCCGACTTCCCGGAAGAGGCGTCTGAGCTGGAGCAGGAAGACTCTGCAGAGGCACTGTGGGCAGAGCAGGGTGCTCCAGGTCCCAGCAAAGCCCGGGCAAAGGTGTGGAGGTGGCGCCCATCAGACCAGGGGGCCTGGAAGGCTGGGGGCGGGAGGCAGCTCGGGTCTCCGGGCCCCTCGCCCACGTGGCCCGACGGGCAGCAGCTCCCAGGGCCTTCCTTGGCTGTGAGGCCAGTCTCGCCCTCTCCGGGCCTGGGCTCAAGGGGGAGTGGGCGGCCGGGGCCGGCCTCGGCTTTTTGTCTGCCAGGTCAGCTGACCAGCCCCGTCTGCCCACCCCAGCCCCAGCCCGATGAATGTTCTTGAAGGTGACCCCTCCCCACGCCACACCTGAGCCCAGGGCTGGTCACGGAGAAGGCGCTCGGTACGTTGCTAGGAGGCACCAGGCCTCTGGAGGTGGCCTAGATTACGTCCCCAGGCTGAGTGTGGACGCTCAGGGCTGTAGCTGCTCCCTCCAAACGCTCCCTATTGCCCCCTGTGGCCTCCCGGACCCCTCCCTATACGACCCAGCACGGCCCAGCACGATGCTCGGGCGCCCGCTGGTGGCCACAGCCGGTGGTTTCTCTCCCAGCCTGAGCCCACCCTTCCCAGGACCCTGGCCTGGGTCTAGGGGGTGCAGTCCCCGCCCCCGTGTGGCAGGGAGGAGAACCCCACCCTGCAGCCCAGTGCTTGCTCTTAAAAGTTCACACGACAAATCTTAACGTTGTCACCACTGCGTAGCTCACCCCACACGTGCAACATCGAGAACCAGCTCAAGCCACTGCCGGCCACCCTGCCACTGTCCTGTCCCCCAGCTCTGCTGCAAGGCCCTTGGAGGACGGGAGATCAGGGTGGGGCTGGTGGTCACAGACTGTCGGGGACTCAGCCGCAGTCCCAATGGGCTGGGGGCAACCTGAGCCTGTATCGCCAGCAAGTTCCTGGTGACCGCAGGGGTCAGCTGTGACCACCACGTTGGAGCAGGAAGGGGGTGACAGTCGGCGGAGATCGAGGACGCAGGGATTCGGCACCTCCTCCGCTGTCCCCACCCCCACTTCCTCTCCAGCCTCCCAATGTCCTGAGACCCTCCACCCTCCCCGACCCCCTGCCCAAGTGCGCTCGTCACTGGGCTAGTGGGGATCCACACACCGTCCATGGGTGGCCCCCCACTGCAGCCGAGGTCCCAGCCCCCCTCAGGGGGCTCGCCCCGCCAATCGTCTGTCCCCTCTCCGCGCATCCATTCCTGTCTACGAGGTCGTTCCCCTCAGCCTTGCCAGCATGCTGTTGCATCCCCCCCTCAGACCCGCAGACATGCAAATGACACGCAGACACGCAAACACGCAGACCCGCATACACACAGACACGCACACACTCAGACCTGTAGACACACAGACATGCACACACCCAGACCCGCAGGTGACACGCAGACACGCAAACACGCAGACACGCACACACAGACTCGCACACACCCAGACCCGCACATGACACGCAGACACGGCCTCCCCGCCACCTCTGGCGAAAGGGGCGGCAGCCCCTGCCGCCCGCAGCCTCTCCCACGCTCTCCCGAGGCATCTGTCAGGCTTCATCAGACGCGTCCTTGTCTGAGACGTGCTGGTGTCCAGGTCACCAAACCCGCTGGTCACGTCCCGCCCTTTCGCAGCCTCCAGCGTGGTCCCTGTCCCTCCTCGACCCCGTCCCTCCTCGACACCGTCCCCACGCGGCTCCCAGAACACCCGCTGTCCTGGGCTGTGTCCTGCCCCACCACTCACTCCCTCCCCCTCCCAGAGCCCGGACTCTGGGGACCCAGCACAGTCCTGGGTCCTGCTGTCCCCTCTTCAGCACCCACTCCCTGGGGGACGTCTCCAGGCTCTGGCTTCAGACACAGTATCTATGCCCAAGGCTCCCGCTGGCCATCCCCGCCCAGCGCTCTCCCCAAACCCCGGCCCCACCCACCTGTCCCCTGCCCCACCCGCCCAGGGTGTCTGGTGGGACCTCAGGCTCCCATGTCCCAAACCCCACAGCACGTAGTCTGCTGGGCCGGGCCGGTATCCCTCACAGAGCCGTCCATCCCCATGCCGCCGGCTCCTGGGGCTGCCGCCCACGCGACCCAGTCCCCACAACACCAGCAGCCCCCTGCACACCGCTGACCTGCCCACGAACTTGGGGGGTGGGGCGAAACAACTCAGGAAAAGAGGCCTGTTTTTTAAAATTTATTTTAAAACAATGAAACCCAAGCTGAATAGAAACCACAGAAATTACATTGACAAGATTTCTAGTATTTGCCAAGAAAAATAAAGCCCCCAAAGAAAAATCAACCCCAAACCCAGTTTGGAAAAAAACAAAAAACAAAAAACAAAACAAAAAGAAAACCACCCAGAAACAGCGACAGCACGTCCAGCCATGGCCCTGGGGAGGTCGGGCCCAGGAAAACGCCGTGGCTTAGGCCTCAGTCCCCACTCAGCTCAGGTTGACCCACACCGGGGGAGAGGGCAAGGCCAGGAGGGGCTGGGGAGGGCAGTCTTAATGGGCACAGACCACACGATCCGACAGAAAGCACCCCCCTGCCACGCGCCCTCCCGCAGGGCTGGGCGCGCTGGGGACCAGTGCTCCGGCTGGAATTGCATAGTGAGATGAGGTGGGCGTGGCCGGGGACGGGTCAGTGGCTGGGGGCTCCAACCAGGCGTCCTGCAACCCGAACCTGCGGCAGCAGCCAGGGCCCACGAGTCAGGTGCCCCAGCGGGACCAGGCCTCCTGCTCACCTCGTGGGGCTGAACCCTGGGGGCCTGTGCAGCCTCCCTGCCCCCCACGTGGTCAAGGACCACCCCCCCAAGATGCCGCAGGGCCTGAGGGGCCCAAGGCCCACGGGTGGGGGTGGGGGTGGGCGTGGCTGTAGAGAGGTCACTGGCTGGTCCGGGAGGGGACCCTAAAAACTTAATACAGAAAGACCACCAGCACAGGACCCCACTGCTCTGCACGGACTGAGGCTGGGGTTGAACCTTTCAATTTTTCCACTTTTCCTTTATTCAGCCTCAGAGAGTGGAAGGAACTCGGTGAGGCCACTGAGCCACGGTGCGGGCGGGGCTGCCAGGCGGTGCGGGCCCCTGGCCGGGCAGCAGCCTCCCGTGCTGTGCACTCGTGCTGGGTGGCTGGTTGTGCTTCTGAGCCGTGGCAGAGTCTGTGGTGGGCACCTGGGCAGGGTGCTCTCGCCCCGGGGGAAAGAGCGGGCAGCGAGGTCGGCCATGCCCAGGGGCCCGGATTCGAGGTTGGGGCCCCTGGCCCACCTGGGGCACCCCGTGTTTGCCCACTCACCTCCCTCCCCTCCTAGTGTGACACTGCCCAGGAATGGGGCAGCAGTGGCCTGGCCTCCACCCCACCTACCCTTTTGGTCCCGGACACCAGCACAAAGAAAGAGGATTACAGAGGAAGGAAAGGTGGGGTCTCCCTGGCCCGCCCAGGGAAGGGCACTGCCCACCGCTCCGCCAGTTAGCGCCCCCGCATCTGTGAACCACGGCCAGCTGCCCGCCTCCACCTCGGGGCCCTGGCCGGGCGCATAGGCCAGAACCCGCACCTGGCCTCTGTGTCAGGCCGGCCAGGCCAGCGGAAGACCTTCGGTCCTGGTTTGCGGGTGGCCGCAGCAGGAAACAGCAAACATTGTACACTGAAGCCCAAAGCACCTTAAGGAAGCCTCGCTCCCACTTCACAGCTAGGGAGACCGAGGCCACAGGGACCTCGGTCCTACAACCCAAAGGACACCTGTTCCCAAGACACGGTCCTCCTGGGCAGCACCTGGGGAGGGCTCTCCAGGCCCGCGGGCTGCCTGTCGGGCTACATCCCCCACGGCAGCGCTCCGAGAAGTGGCGGTGCCGGCCTGACTGCACTCGCCGGCCGGGCCGGGGCCCTGCGGAGGCTGGGGCGAGGTTAGTGGTTAGTCCCAAGGGGGGCAGCAGGGCCACGGGCTCATTCACAGCCAGCTCGGGTCCAGCCCCTGAGGCCGGGCTCCAGGACACTGCGCCTGTCCTGGACGGAAAGGGGACCGGGAAGGGATGCTCGGCCAGCAGCCCTACAGCCTGCCTGCCCTGGAGATGACAAGTGTGGTTAGTGCAAACAATGAACCAGAAGCTGCCAAATTTGAAGGGTGGGGAAGGAGTTTGGCACCAAGGAGGCGGCCAGCACTGGGTGGCAGCCCGGGCTCGGCGTGACACTCGCTGTCCTCCTGCCGCTGTGGAGAGCTGGGTGCCACAGGCGCTGGGGGAGAGAGCAGTGCTGGGTGGGAAGCAGAGAAGGGTGGCCCTCCCCAGAGGCCGTTGGCAACTGGCGGGGGGCCGTGGTCGGGTGGGCGAGAGAAGGGAGGAGCCACAGACACAGCAGAGCGGGAGGCCCCGGGGCAGGGCGTCATCCGCAGCCTGGGGACGAAACTGACCACGAAGCGCCGGGCGGTGGTGGGGAGGGGTGGGGCGGGCGGTGCGGGCCGAGCACGCCGTGGCAGGTCCGGGGTCAGCAAGCTCCGGAGGGGGCACCAGGGGCAGCACCGCCATCTGGCCCGGGGCAGAGCTGTACAAACCCGAATCCTGGGGGCGCAGGGGGCGGGGCGGCAGGGCCCTGGTGGCGGTGGCGGCGTGTGACCTGTGGCAGGTGCTGACCTGGAGCTGCCACATCTCCACCGGCCTGGGGCCCTAGCCACGGCCCTCCGGGCTCCTGCGGTGAGGGGGGGGAGCAAGGGCCTGGCGCACGTGCGGAGGGTCCAGCGGGTGACCACGGTGTAAGCGACAGAGCTGGCACGGGGATGGCACGGGAGGAGCAGGGTGATTGGCACGTGGGTCGGGCGGGCGGCTGGCCGGGCAGTCTAGTGGCCACTGCCGCTGGAGTCAGGGCGAGGCTGGCTCGTGGCGAGGTATTTGGCTCTCATGCTGGACGTGTACTGCAGAAGACAGGGAGGCGGGCGGTCAGCAGGGCGCGGGCCTCAGGGGGCGAGCCAGAGCAGCTCTGGAGGCAGGACAGCACGCAGCGAGCAGCAGGCCTGGCGGCCCTGGGGCGGGGGCTCAGGGGGGCCGGCTGGCCTCGGCAGGTCCCAGGGAGCGGAGGCCCGAGCCCCGCTCCCCAGGCTCGGGATGAGGTGAGCGCACTGGGCCCGGCCCGTCTTCGGCACCTGGCGCCAGGGCAGGAAGAGCTTGCCCCCCACCCCCCACCCCAAAAGCCAGAGCGTGGAGGCCCGCCACACACGAGCTGTCTTCTCCCTCGGTGGGACCTTGGCCGAGGGACCACGAGGAGGGTATCACGCAAAGGCGGGGCCAGGCTGGGCTCCAGAGACAGTCAGACGGTCACTGAAAGCCCAGGGCAGCAGGCACAGGCCACAGGAGGGCGGAGGCCCACGGCCACTCTGCCCCATCACCCTGGGAAGGGAGGGCCCCTGAAGCCGAGCAGGCCCTGCAGGCTGAGGTGACGCAGCTGCCCGCGTGGGGGGACTGAGCTGTGGCGTTCTCAGGGTCACAGACTCGGGGACAGACGTGGCTGGAGGAGGGGACCATCGTCCGAAACATGAGGGCCTCGCCCAGGGCATGCGTGTGTGCTCACGACACACCCGGAGTGGATGTGTGCTAGCCAGTGTGAGAAGGACCACACCCCGAGGCGGGAACGGAGGCCAAGGTGTGCACCACACATCGCCTGCGGTGAGAAGTCGGCCGGCCACACACACTGACCCCACCGTCCGCCAGGGGCTCCTGCGACTCAAGTCTCCACCCCACTGTCCCCAGAGCAGAAGGGACAATGCCCCCGGGTTCTGCGAGCCCTCCCAGGACTCCTGGTGGGAGGTGTGCGAGCCTGCCAGGCGGCAGGAGACAGTGTGGGAGCAGCGGCCCCCCAAGGGCGTCATTCCATGACATGCAGCAGGGGCCGGGGTCCAGGGGGCTGCAGCCGGGGTCCCTGAGGGAGCCCATGCAGGTGTGCACAGGCGGGGTGGCGGGGAGCAGCTGCACGCGCACTGCACGAGCGTGCGCACCTCGAGGGCCGGGCCTGCCAGCCGCACCCCAGGACTCGCGCTCACCCGACTCCGCCTCCGTGAGCCCCGGTGCTGTGCACAGCATGCACGGGGCCTGGGTGGGGTCTCCTTCCTGAGAGGGGACCAGGGGGCTGGGGCCACCTGCAGCTGGGCCAGGGGTGGGGAGGGGCTCACTGTCCCCGATGGGAAGGAAGGCCACCGTCCAGTGCCAGCACCAGAGGGCTGGAGGCCACAAAGCCCACAGGCCTGTGCCCACACAGAGCTGGCCCCATGGGCACCAGTCTAAGGTGGCCTCAGGGCGTGTCCGATGGGCCTGAGGCCAGCCCCGATGAAGGAACAGCAGTGAGCAGGTGTGAGGCCGGAGGTGCAGGCGGGCAGGCGGTGCAGGGCAGGGGACCCGGGTGGGTCAGTACCTGTCACTCTGAGGGCACGGCCACCACCGTGTTCGGGCACTGTCCATGGGCTTAAACTGCCAGCCCGTGTGGCTGCCAGAATCCAGGGCAGCCAGATAGCGCTAGGATGGCCCAGGGTGGGGGGTGCAGGAGAGAGAGAGAGAGAGGCGGCCTCAACGCCAGGGTGCAGGCCCGGCCCAGAGGCCACGGGGCGGGCCGCGGCACCGACGAGGGCAGCCGAGCATGAGGACAGGGCTGGGAGCCCGCACGGCCCTGGCCAGCTCTGCGCCACAGGGCAGACGGGGCCGCCGCACACGTGGCGGGTATTTCTGAAGCAACGTGGCCTTCAGCCTCTTCAGCCGCCCTGTCCTGTGCAGCCCGCCACCTCCAGGAAGCCCACCAGGGCCCCTGCCTCTCTGTGACCTCCTTCCCTTTAGCACGAGCCACCTTGTCTCCCCCCAGGGCAGAGGAGACACCAGGCCAGGCGGGAATGGCCTGGGTCCAGCCTGGGTCCAGCACCTGGGTGGAGCTCGGAAAAGCAAGGAAGGAAAAGAGGGGGCGGCACGCTGAGTGGGAAGAAAGTGGGGCCCCTCGACGCGGAGCTGGCCGCCTGCTCTGGCCCCAGGGCACCTCTGCACCAGCTCGTGGGCCCACCAAACCCTGTCCGCTCAGACCAGATGCCCGCAGAGAGTCCCGGCTGGGGACAGGCCCCTGCTGCCCACTGCAGGCTCACAGCTGTCCACGGGGCCTGCACTGCCTACGAGGGCCACTCCAGACCACCCAGGCGGCAGGGCGACGCCCCCACCCAGGCCTGGGGGCCCCCAGCCTCCCTCCTGCCCGGAGACTTACTGAGGGCGGCGGGGACTCGCGCCCGATGAGGGGAGTGTTCTCACAGCGCGGGTTCTGGAAATTGGCGTTCTGGCTCCTAAGGCACGAGGAGAGAAGGGCCGTGACTGCTGGCCGCTGCGGTCCCAGCCCTAGGTCAGAGGGCCTGTTCCGGGGGCAAGCAGACTGGCGCCCACCCCACCCTGCTCGCTCCAGTTCTGACTTCAGCGGGGGCGGGGTACACCCTGTGTGCTCTCCTCACTGCCCTGCGTGTACCTGCTGGCAAGGGCCTGGGGGCGTCCCATGAACCTGGCACAGCAACCAAGGGCTCCGAGGGGGCCCGCGGCCGCCCGCCTGCCCACCTCGGCCCAGCCAGAGCCCACCCTCGCCTGGCCGCCTGCCTGCCACCGGCCAGGCCCAGCCCTCAGCCAGACCCAGACCCTCCATCGGACTGAGCGGCCTCCCTGTGGCCTGGGCGCGGGAGGCGCTCGACAGGCTGACCCCTCCCCAAACCCAGCAGCCCCCCAGCCCTAACGGGACCCCACTGCCTGAGGGCCCCGCCGCCGCCCATCGCCTCCGCCGCGGTCCTCCCCCTCTCTCCTCTCCCCTTCCCCGCACCCCTTCCCCGCGTGCCAGCCCCAGGGCCGGACCTGCACTCTGCGCTGGCTCGGCCGACGCGCCCAGGCCACGCCGCCTGCCCCCGCCCGGGCCGCCCCGGCTCCGGGTGCGACTCACATGTACTCGGTGACCGGGGCGTTGCTGACGGTGTGCGCCGCGGCCGGGATGCTGGTCTCGCTGCCGTAGCTGCTCCCGCAGCTGTACAGGCTGGGCATGTGCACGCGGTAGAGGCTGTCGTGCGCGGGCCGGGGCCCGGGGGCCGCCTCCCCCTCCCCGTCCTCGTCGGGGCCTCTGCGGGCGGGACAGCAGCACGGGCTCAGGCTGAGGCCGCCCGCGGGGGTCGGCTCTGCGGCACACACACCTGGCCCCAACCCCGCTCGGCCGCACGCCCACCGTGGACGGGGCGAGCCGCCGGCTTCGTCCTGTGTGGGACGGCTGCCCACGGCCTGTGCCTTGGCCTGCACACGGGGACACAGACCGCGCCAGTTAAAAGGAGGGGGCCGGGCCCCTCGGGGGAGCACGCATGGCTGGGTGACCGCAGGTGGCGGCGCCCCGCTTTTTGCCTCTGCAGGCCCCAGCCTGCGTCTTCGGGTGGCCTGAGCCCACATCCGGGGAGGACCGAGGCCCGTTCTCCCCGTGCTGCCGCCCGCTCGCTGTCCACCGTCCGGCCTGCGCACGCGGCCGCGGGGCGGGGCACGGCAAGCGAGCCGCGAGCCAGGCCTCCGGCCCTGCCCCGTCCCACGCAGAGCTCGGGGCTGGGCTGCCTGCTCCCGAGGGCGAAGGTCATCCAGACTGAGGCACACGTCCCGTCTGCCCACCAGCAGCTGGGTGACCTCGCTCTTCACCACACCCCACACAGTGAGGTGGGCAAGACAGGGGTAGCGACCGGCTCGGCCCCAACTACCAGCCCAACCCAGGGCTGAGCCCGAGTGTTCGCCAAGTGCCACTGACCCCAGGGCTGTCACAACCCCCTGTACAGTTAGGAGGCTGAGGCCAGAGTGGGTAAGTGACTTGTCCACAGCCACCCAATAAGCAAGGGGAGAGACAGAGCCTCAATCCAGGCCACGTGGTTCTAGGGCTGTGCTCTTAGCCACTCTCCTATAGCTGCGTCTTTATTACCACTGCCCCCACCACCATCACCGTCCCCACCACCATCACTGCCACCGCCACCACCATCACCATCACTGTCGCTACCATCACCATCACCGTCGCCACCACCACCATCACCGTCGCCACCACCAGTGGCAGCATCACTGTCTCCATCACAATAGCAGATAATGACAAGGACAGATCTGAACTGAGCGCTTTTCCATCCGGGCTGGGCCTCCATGCAGCAGCCGTCCCCCAGATGGGAGGCGAGGTGGCACGTGTGTGAGATGCGCCGTGGGGCCAAGGGCAGGGCCTAGCATGGCCACACCACTGAACCCAGTAAGACGGAGGGGACCAAGGGCTGCGAGGATCCCCCGCTTCAAAGACGAGAACATAACGGCCCCAGGGGAGGTAGCTGCCGCCCTCGTCACCCAGCTGAGTGGCCTCGGAGGCCATGCTACCTAAGGCCCTCCCTGCAGCTGTGCCCACAGCCAGCTAGCTGGTCTCTGCACCCACAACCCTGCACATGTGCACCCAGGGGTGGCGAGATGGACGGGGCGCAAAGGCAGCACTCTGAGGCGGGGGAGCCTGGTTCTCCCTGCCTGCTCCCGATGCACCTGTCACCTGGCTGGGAGCGCCTCCAGGCTGTTTTCCATCTGCAAAATGGGGGTGCTCGCCTCGGACCCACAGCCTCAGTTACTGCAGAGGCTTAGACTGTGGTCACTGTCCCTGTCCCTGGGGACGAGGACACGGGGTGTCCAGAGAGCAGGTCCCGACAACGTGCCGCGTGCTGTGGCTCTAGGACCTCTCTGCGCCTCACCTCTTCTGCTGCCAGGTGTGTGGGACGCTGCAGACGATGGAGCTGAACATGAGGGCGGTGACGAAGGAGAAGAGGGCCAGGTAGATGAGGCCCTCGACGCCGTCATAGCAGAAGCCTGTCAGGGCCTGCACGTAGTCCTGAGGCCGGCGAGGACGGAGGCGGCCAGGCCCACGGGGACCGGGAGAGAGAGACGGGGGCAGGGTGAGGACGGTACGCTGTGGCCCTGGCCAGCTCACGCAGCCTGGACCCGCCCTGCCCCCAGGGAGCTGGACTCCAGGGCGGGCTGAGCCCCCACCCTGAGCAGCCCCTCCCCAGCTCTCACCAGGTGCAGGCTGCGGCAATCCACCAGGGCGGTGAGGTGCTGCAGGTTTACCTCCGTGCCGTTCAGCACCTCCTGGACGCGGAGCAGAGGGTCCTGGGGGGCACACGGCACGCGAGGTCAGCGCCACGGTTGTGATGGGGAGCCCGAGCTAGCCACAGGGGCCCGGGACGCACCCCAGGCTTCGTGCACCCCACACCCTGCTGTCGAGACCACCCTCAAACCCACACTCTCCGTCCCCCAAGGACCCTGGGCGTTTAGAAGTGGCGGCCACAGAGTCTGCGGCCTGGGCTGGGCACGGCTGAGGCCTCGAGGATAGAGGGGGACAGCGCCCACCCACGCCTGTCCAGTGAGGCCACCACTATGCGGTCCCTTTACTGCAGCGGGAAAAAAAGAAATACCTGCGTGTTGGCCTGATTCTTTTAAAAAACTATATCTTAAGGAATAATTAAAGGAAAAGTTTTCATGACATTTTAAGTGACAAGACACCGAACAAAGCAGTGCCTTCTGTGACCCATTTTCTACGGATCCTCTGAATCTGAAATGGGCTCCGGGAGGCGACTCGCTGCTGTGGACGGATGGTGTCCCCACCCCCCAGTTCCGTGCGGCAGTCCTGAGTCTGGACCTCACACGTGACTGAGAGGACAGTCTGACGGCTGTCCTCACAAGCGGAGACCAGGACGCAGACACGCACAGAGGGGCGACCGTGTGAGGACGCGGAGAAGGTGCCTACATGCCACAGAGAGGCCTCGGGAGGAGCCAGCCCTGGGCACACCTTGCCCTCGGACGTCCAGCCTCCGGGACTGGGAGGAAGAAACGCCTGTCTAAGCTGCCCGCCAGTGTGGTCCTTTGGGATGGCGACCCAAGCCCGGTAACCACCTACCTGTCCACTCAGCTGGGCAAAATCAAGAGGGAGCCCTGACTGACAGGAACGGGAAGCAAAAGGGAGTCACCTTCAAGGGCGTTTTACACCTAAACTCCGTGAAGAATTCATTAAACGGGCCGGCTGCTCACGGCCTCGGGGAGCCGGGTCACACAGGGCTCCTGGCGCCTGAGGGAGGCGGGGTGTTGTCCAGAGCAGCGACAGGGACACGTGTGAGCAGGCGTGCTCCGCCCGGAGCCGCGGGAAAGCACGGTCTCCTCGGATCCCCAGGAGGCCCCCAGGGGGCGCACCCCGCACGGGACTCACGGTGGGCAGACCCTACTCCACCCTGTTCCTACATCTGTTCCCCTTTTCCTCAGTTTTCTAATATGAAGTGTTCATATGACTTTTAAAATAACGAACAGCATTATCATTAAGAACCTACCAAAACCCTGGAGGGGAAATGCAGGGGCGTGTGGGGGGCAGGAGGAAGAGGGCAGCCCAGCCCTGTGGGGCCCAGCTCACCCCTCACCTTGGAGGCCGGGTACTCCCGCGGGACGGTCTTCAGGAGCTCAGCCACTAGGTCCTGCATCTCCACCAGCGCCTTGTGGCTCCCCGACAGCTTCTGCTCCACAGAAAGGCCCCCCGATTTCAGCAGGGCCGGGCAGCCTGCCCCCGCCCCCACTGCGCGCACTCCAGAGGGCCCAGCCCACACAACAGGGCGTCCAGCCGGTGAGGCCACTGAGGCTCCCGGGGTGGGGTGGCTGTGCCAGGGCTCTGTGGGCCTACAGGACACCGGGGTCCACACACCCAGACAACACAGATCCCCGAAAGTACAACAACTTCAAAACAGACGGGTGGTCCTCGGGACCCCAGAGGGCTCTGCAGTCACGTGGAGGGACAGCACCCTGCTACCCCAGCGTGGGCCCGGCCCCGCCCCACCCACCCACAGCTTTGCCCTGCACGGCCGCCCAAGGGCAGCCAGGAAGTGAAGGGCGGCCTAGGAACGCGGAGGCCATCGAGGGCCACCCGGAAGGCTTGCCCCGAGGACACCAGGCCAGCAGCCCGGGGGCAGTCAGTGATGTCAGCCGTGTTAGCCCAGCTCCCTGCCCCGTCCCCGCTGTGCCCGGGGGCTCGCAGAGTCCAGTGGGCATGAGAGGGCCTGGAGGGCAGCGGACGGGACACGGGGAACGTGTGGCCAGGACCTGCGCAGCGTCCGGACAGGAGCGGCCGGGCTCTCACCTGCTGGAAGGGGTTGGAGGCTCGCGGCGAGCAGGCCAGGTAGTACTGCAGGATGTCTGCGGAGAGAGGTCAGGCCCCACCCTGAGCGGTGACGTGGCCATGCAAGCCCTCGGTGCCTCCCGTCTTAGGGACCCTCTGGGGCCCAGCACGGGATGGGCGCCGGGAACAAGAGCTGGGGGCGGGGCAGGGCTGGCCACACACACCCCCGAGCCCTCGGGTCTGGGGTCCCGTCCAGCTCATGTCGGAACACAACACAGGACCCACTTTGCTTTGGCCACCTGTAAATGGGGCTGGCATGCTGGCCCCATGCGCTCTGCCCGGCCCATGAGGGGCGGCTGGCACTCACGTGAGGCCGGGGGGAGCTGGCACCTGCAGAGCCCCGAGCAGTGAGGGCCTGGAGAGGCCAGGCTGACAGCGCCGAGGCCAGGAGAGTGGCCGTCTCCAGCCCTCCCCGGCAGGGACAGACGACCCTCCCCCCTGGGGGGGACGTCACTAACAGGCTTAGCTGGAATGGCTCCCTCATAAAGCAGGTTCAAAGCCAGCCCCCGCGCTCCCCCGGGGCTTTCCTGGGCCATCGGGGAGGACAGTCCCGGCGGGGGGGGGGGCCAGCCTTCAAGGTCACTCAGCATCCCTCCCCTGCTCTGCCTGCAACTTGGTCCTGAGCACTCGCTCCTCTCCCCGACAGGCGACTCCTCGGGAAGTCGCTCGGCTCTGCCCGGGCAGCACGGCTCTGTCCACCTCTCGCCCGCTGGCCCGAGGCGCCATGTCTCCTGCTGCAGGACCACAGTGGCCTCCTGGCTCCCTCCCGAACCCTCGCTGGTCCAAGAGCCCCAAGCGCTTTGCGAAGGACACACCCACAGGCCACCCCTCCCCCTTGCTTCCCCCCGCCCACGACGCCCCCTGGAGTAAGGCCCGATCCCGGACCAGACCTGGCCCCCCCGGCCTCCTGCCCCTCCTGCCCCAGCGGGTCCGCTTTCTGCCTCGGGGCCCCTGCACAGGGGCACGGCCTTCTCTGGCTCCGTTTCAGCGCCATCTCTCTGGCAGACCACCCTGACCGCCTGCTTCCCCTCCTCGACCCGCCCCCATCACCTGCCCCATCCTGTCAGCACTGGCCTCGCCCAGTCCTGTGCTCTCACGGCCTCCCGCCAGGGGAAGGGGTTCCTGTCTGCGCTCCCGCCTCCTCGCCTGGGTGGGTCCTGCCTCCCCCAGGCCTAGACCGAGGGCCCGCAGGGACGAGGCTCACTCGGCCTGCTCGGCGGGGTCTCCCCAGCCTGGCCACGGAGGCGCCAGCTCAGACACGGCCACACACTCACCCCCACTTAGCACTGCGTGCTCGTCCACCATCCTGGTCACGTAGGCGTCGGGGTCCACGCAAAAGTCACTGGAGCCCTGGGGTGGGTGTGGGCAGGGAAGATGGGGTGACCAAGCTGAGCCCCCGAGCCCTCAGCTCTCAGCAGTAGCCTGGCCCCCCAGGGCCTGCTTTTGGCTTGGGAAGGAGGGGTGTGAGCCCGGGGCACACTGCCTCGCTGTGCGCCCAAGGACAGGTCCGCAGCCCTCCTGTGCCCCGGGCGTCTGGGGGTGGGGTGGGAGGGGCGAGGAGAGCACTTTCCCGCACGGCCCCCCCAAGCCGAGGCACAGCAGGCGGGGACCACCCCCACTGCTGCCACTCACCACAGACGCGGCCAGCTCCAAGCCCAGGGCGCCCCAGCTGATGACAAGAGCCAGGACTCCCAGCAGGCAGACCCTTGGGGCGGATAAGGGCCGTCAGCCACCCCTGACCAGGGTGTGGGAGGGCCAGGTACCAGGGTGCATCTGGGGGTCCCTCCCACGGGGTCTGTGGCACCCCCCAGGGCAGACCCTGTGCTTGACCCACTGATGGGGGAGGGCTGGGAGCTGACTCAGGGAGCCCGGCAGGGGGCGGCCCTCACTCACCCCACCAGAATGCCCTTGGAGCTGCGGATGAGGCCGACCAGCACCAGCAGGCAGATGGCGACGTCCAGCAGCAGCAGGCCCAAGTAGCCCAGCCACCTGCGGGCAGCCAGCGTGTGGGCCAGGCACAGGGGGCACAGCGGGCGGGGGCGGGGAGAGGGTGCTGGGGGAGGCCAGGCCCTCAGAGCTAGGGCCTGGTGGAGCCGGCCGACAGCCCCCAGGAGCATCCGCAGGCTGTCTGGGACGGGTGGGCTGGCCTCGGCCCCACGGGAGGGGGGGGGCGGCTCCTGCCACAGCTGTTGCCGGCGGCCAGGCCCATGACACCTCAGGCTCTGGGTGCGGGAGCCAGCTGGCCCAGCCAGCACTTAACCCAGGGCGAGCAGCGGCGGGGCGGGGCGGGCAGGAGAAAGGGCGGGGCGCACCTGTACCAGTCGTAGAGATCGACCTGCTCCGCCAGAGTCTCCAGCGACACGTCTGGGTTCCTCCAGAACGGGATGGCCGCCGCGTAGCCCAGCAGCGTGTCCAGCAGGCTCTGCAGCCGCTGGACCGCCCGCAGGGGCTCGGGCCGCGCGGCCAGCTGCCGCTCCAGGCTCTGCAGGCTGGGCTCCGCCGTGCGGTTCAGGGCGGTGGCGGTGTCCCACACCTGCGCCGGGCCGCGGGGGCGGCGTGAGCCGGGGACCCACAGCGCGCGCGCACGCCCCCCCCCGCCCTGTCCCGCCGGGGCCTCCTCCCACACGCTGGGGCACACGTGCAGACGCGGGGTTCAGCGGCGGGAAGAGAGCCCCTCCCAGCCCGGCGGCCACTCACGCGGTCCTGGACGCCAGCCACAGTGCGGTTGGCGTGGCGGAGCGAGTAGGTGGCCCGATGGATGCCGTCACTGGTCTCCCCGTTGCCGTAGAACCCCACGGCGATGCCGGCGCTGGGGCGGGGCAAGGCCGCGTGAGCGGAGGTCCCGCGCCTCCCGCGGGGCGCCCCCGCCCGCCAGGCCCCGCCCCTCTCGCCGGCCCCGCCCCGCGCTCACCTGCACACCAGGGTGGCGATGATGACGCACCAGGCGGTGCAGCAGCAGTCGGCGTCCAGCTGCTCCTCGCTCTTGCGCCGCCGGCAGCACAGCCAGAAGGAGTAGACGAGCAGGAAGAGGAGGTCCAGGGCGAGGCAGGCCAGCGCCGCGGC
Organism: Eidolon dupreanum; assembly: GCA_028627145.1. NCBI lineage: Eukaryota > Metazoa > Chordata > Mammalia > Chiroptera > Pteropodidae > Eidolon > Eidolon dupreanum. Next base: position 811,963 of record CM053515.1, read on the forward strand.
CCCCAGCAGCAGCAGCGCCTGCGGGCGGATGGGGAAGGGCGCTGGAGATGCGGCCCCCTGGGGCCGGGGCGCCCGGCACTCGCTCCCAACACCTGTGCGACGTGCCTGTGGTCACCCGCACTCGGAATTCCAGACTCACGCCCTCAACCCAGGCCCCATTCGGAGGGGCCAGGTGGGCAGGCCCATGGGGTCCAAGGGAGGACAGGTGTAAATGGGGATCCCTAACCAGACCAAACACACTGGGAGGCGGTGCTCCACGGGGGGCGGCAGGGTCCCTGGGCAGGGCCCACGCTGCCGTGGACTGGCCCCTGGCCCAGGAAGGCCCTTAATCTCCGAGTCTGTTCTCTCATAAGAAGCGGGTAACACTGCCCCGGCCCCCCGCCGCCCCCCTCGGCCAGAACAGGTGAGCAGCCTCCGTTCTGCCAGGCACAGAGCTGGGCCCGGGGAGGGGCTGTGTGCATCAAGGCCCGTCCTGGCCCCCAGCACCAAGGCCACCTGGACCCACTGCCTTTTCAACAGCCCAAAGGGCCCAGGGCTCCCGCCACGTCCCGGGAGGCACCCTCCTGTCACGGAGGCCGGCGTCCCCATGGGAAACAGTGATGTCTGCTGTGGGATCAGCTGTGGGCCAGGCCCTCGGGTGAGGGGGCAGCACGCAGCACCCACCTTCACCTAGGAAGAGATGCCAGCCCCGCCTCCCGGGCACCCACCACCGTTTGCCTAGCCCAGTGCTTCGCCCATCCACGGATAAACACACTGGCTGCAGAGGTGCGGAGGGCCGACAGCCGCCTCACAGCCCCCGAGGGCCTCGGCGCCTGTCCTTTTTGGGGTGGGAGCAGTGGGTGACCCGGGGCAGCAGGATGGGCCTGACCATGCGTGCCTACCGGGGCAGGGCAGGTAAGTACCGCCACACAGAAGGCCTGACACATGGAGACGCTCACCCGACGGGTGCCACTGCAGCTGTGTGGCAGCGGGCGCCCCGGCCTCCCACTCTGGCCTCCCGCCCTGGCACTGCTGCGGCCGACCAGGCCTCCGGAGGACCTGCACACACCCTCCCTCCCACAGCTGAACACTCGGCATGTGGTCCTCCCTGGAGCCTGGGCCTTGGGAGCCACTGGGAGTGGAACCCCCCGGGACAAGAGGCTCAGCCAGAGGCACTGGGACCATGGAGTGTCCCAGCGGCTGTCTGCCAGGAGACGGCTGCCAGGCAGCAGAGGGACGATGGCACTAGGAGCTCAGCGGCCTCAAAGGCCTGCTCGGCCCAGCAGCCCCGGCCAACCCCCTCTCCCCCACACTTGGGCTGGGGCTCCCCCCCATTCCACCGACGCGAGAGGCACCTCCAGCCGAGGTCCCCAGCCACGCTGGTGCCCTGGGGCCAAGGTGCTGTCTGGAGGCTGGGCCTCTGTGCCCTCCAGGAGGCACGGAGCCGGGGCACCCTTTCAGGGAGGCCACCATGAAGCTGCAGCCCACGCCCACTGGCTGTCTCACGAGCAGCCGGGACACAGTGGATGTCGGGGGCAGGTGCCCTCTACTCCTCCTTCAGACTGGGGTGCAACCCCCCACAGCCCCCCATTGGCAGGAGGGCCTGATGGGCCCAGACTGCCCCTGCCTCCCAGCTGAATGGGGGAGGGAACAGGCCTCGTGGGGCTGGCACTACCCCGTAAGCCCACGGCTCCCTCGAGGTCCTTGGGCACTCCTGTCAGTGGAGACTCCAGGGCCCAGAGTCGGGGCTTGCCCAAGGTCACGTGGGGAGACGGGCCAGGATGCAGTGGGAAGTGTCCAGGTGGGAGTCCAGGGTCTGCCCGAGGGCCTGGACCCAGTCATGGTGGGGCACGCCCCTTAAGGGGCCTGGAAATGCGCCCCACCCACCCTACCCCACCCCAGAAGTCAGTACGCATTAGGGTGCTTGGGAGGGCACCATCTGCGTGTCTCTGGGTCTGCCCTCCCATGCCCAGGCTGGACACTGATCAGAGGCGCCACAGGCCCTACCAGGCCCGTGGACCCAAGTCAGAGGCAAAGGGGAGGGCACAGCACTGCCTCTCAGGGCCTTGGCCCCAAGGGACACCTGTACTCCCATAACCAAGGCCACCTCCAGCCCCTGGCCAGTCACCAGGTCCCAGCACTGCCACCTGCAGGCTCCGTCCCAAACCCTGGGTCAGACCACACCCCACCCGACCTGGAAGCTGCCTTCGAAGCCCGGCTGCCCTGGCTCCCAGGTCCTGCCGGGCTGTCCAGCCGGCCCCATCTCCACCCCACGCGGCAGCCCTGCTGCAGGCCACCCTTTGCTCCCTAACAGGTCTCCGGCCCCCTCACTGTGGGGCACAACCAGGAAGGCAGGGCCCCGCCCCCACGTCCCGAGCCCAGCTGGCTCGAAGCTGCTGCTTAAACCCAGGGCGCCCTCCTGGGTGAGGCGGCCCGGCTCAGGGCACAGGGTCGGCGAGCCCCACGGGCACCGGCGGTGAGCAGCCAGGGCTCACACTGTCCTCAAGACCCATCGGACCACTGCCTTGCTGGCACCAGGACCTCCACGCCCCCTTGGCAGACGAGAAAACGGAGGCGAGATAAGCATCGCCAGCCCCGTGGGACCTGGCACCAGGGGCCAGGCTGTGCGGGTCCGGGGGACGTGCGCGGTGCAGGGCCTGGCCCGGGGGCGGCGGGCGGCACCCCAACCCTCCCCCGCGGCTGATCTGGCAGCTCGTTTTCACGCTGGGCTCTTGTCCTCGGTTTTTCTATTTTCTTAAACCACGAACATGTTCTACCTTTATAATTAAAACACACAAAACCAGAAACCTGTGCACAGCTCTTCAGCCGGGCGTGGGAGGCTGCTGGCCTGGGTCCAGCTGGGCCACACGCGGCTCCAGGCAGCCTCCGGTCGGTCCCTGTCGCTCTCCGTGCCCCGTTTCCTCCTCTGCAAGACGGGGCGAGCATTTCCCAACACTTCCTGCTGTCAAAGGGAGAAGGGCCCCGGCAGCCACAAGGCCAAGCGTGGGCCCCTCTGGGTTCATGGTGCTGCCGTGCGCTCCCTGCTGGTGTCCGGGGCCCCAGGAGCCAAGGTCAAGTGGAGGAGCCTCAGGTCCCGACACCAGCAGGATGAGAACCGCCAGTGGCTGCACATGGCCACCCCAAAACTCAGACCCCAGAGGGGCAGCCCAGCTCCCAGGGAGCCAGAATGCTGAGGTCAGATGCTGTTCTGCCTGGTTCTAGATGTGACCAAGTCAGTGACCTTAACCTCTGCGTGGCAGCTTCCCCATGCGCAACGACGGGACAGCAACATCCGTCTCCGAGGACGGTCGCTTAGGGTTAAAGGAGGTAACACGTTTAAAGGCTAGAACGGCACCCGGGGGCTGCCGGGAGAAAACTCAGGGCCCCCAGGGGGTGCTGCTCCCGGGCGCTCTGCCACCACGCAGCCTTGTGGGCTGGGGACAGGAGGCGGGTGTCCCGGCTGCTGGAGGGGAGGGAGCCCAGGGCGACTCAGAGGAGATGAACGTGTGCACATCCCCGCCCACATACGCGTCTGCACATCCACACGCACCTCTACACCACGTTCCCACACACGTACACACCCACAGTCACTGACACGCACAAAGTGTCACCCTGTGAGCTCCCCGGCAGGGGTGGCAACAGCAGCCCGTGGCTGGAGGCTCCTGGCGGTTCTGGGCAGGTGCGGGGATGGGGAGGGTCCCGAGCCCCTGGGCGTCAGACACTCTCCAGAGCCCGGAAGGGGGAGAGGTGGCAGGCTGGCCAGGGACAGCCTCACACACAGGCACAGTCACCTGCTTGGGGGTCCCACCCACCACGGCCTCGGGGGAGGACACTCCCATCCCAACCCTGCTACGCTCAGGGTTGAGGCGCGGGTGGGACCAGTGCCCGACACCCCGGGCCAGGCCCCTAAGGGTTAGGGCTCAGAGAGGGGTACCCGAGGGTGTGAGATATGCTGAAGCCCCTGAGGGCAGGGATGGCCAGAGGCGCAGGCGCCCACTTCACAGCGGGAGCCAAGTGTCCGGCACGCAGGGTTCCGCCCCCCCAAATAGTGAGGCCCAGGACCCCGCTTCCACCACCTGTGTGCTGGCTCCGTCTGCCCACACCTCCCCGGGGTGGGGCTGGAAACGCTTCAATAAACTCATCACTTTGCACTTGGGACTAAGTGAGGCCTGGCGCTTGGAAACATGGGGACCCCCCGCTCCGAGACGTGGGGGCCGCTTCCTCTCCTGGCAGGTTGGCCAGGCGTCAATGGCAACCCCAGGGGGCCAGCAGCAGGACAGCCTGGCACAGCCCCTGCGGGGAGCTGACAGCACCCTCCGGGTTACGCGGGAGGGCACCCAGGCTTGGGGTGCCCAGCACCGGAAGCTCAGATCCCAGCCCAGCACTGCGGACCACGCACAGGGCACCCAGCACGGGCGGCTGCTTCCGCCTGCCCCCAGGCCAGGCGCCCAGCATGACCTCTGCCCCAGTTCCCGAGGCCAGGTTCCCAGAGACCAGGCCGGCATTCCCACAGGGGACCCGCCCTCCCTTCCTCCCGGCCAGCCGGCGTCCCCATTCAGAAAGAGAATGGGAAATGTCTGATCAGCATCTGGGCTCTGACCAAATGGAATTTTCCGTCTGTGATGGAAGTGATGTCAGTACTTGGTCAGGCGAGGCGAGATGCTCGGGCCTGTATCCTGACCGCCGGCCAGTGCTGGCTGCCGGCCCCACGAAGCACCAGGGACTCAAGGGCACGTGTGGTGGGCACTCGGCGTGGCCATGTGTGCACCGGGGGGCCGCGGCCCACACACCCGCCTGGCCCTCCGCTGGTCCCACCGCCCCGGATGGCCCCGTCCCTCGCACGGCCCCTGCAGCCCCCGCCACAGAACGTACCTATCCACGGGGACGCCCTGCCCCGCGCCCACACTCCCCCGTGCCCGAAAGCCCCAAAGGTCCCACCCCTTTTAGAAACACCAAGGAGCCAGAGCTCAGGGTCTGAGGCTTGTCCAGCCCGCAGGACACCCTCCCGGCCTTGGTGGGGAGACAGCGGGAAGGGGCCCAGGGCAGCGCTGTCCTGTGGGGCCTAGGCCGGCTCCCTGCGCAGGTGAGTGGCCCCGGGGTGCGGGCTCCCTGGCTCAGCCGCAGGCTTGCTGGCGGTCCGTCTGTGAGGGGGGCCCCAGGCCAGCCCTGTGAGGGGAGGGCGCATGGCGTGCCACCAAACCGTACCAAGCGCTCTGCAGCAGAGGGCTCAGCTCCATCATAAGATGCAGAGTGTCAGAGGGCCCGGCCCTTCCACACCCCGCCCCCCGCCCCGGCTGGCTGCTCCTGCAGCCGGCCCTGGACACGGCCCGCCAGCACGTGGGCGTGTACACCGACCCAGGCACAATGCCACACCAAGATGCCCCAGCCACCAGGCCAGGAGTGCCACACATGACCATGGGTCAGCAGACCCACGCCGGCCGCAGGGGAGCATGTCACCCCAGAGCCACACGCAAACTGCTGGGGCACACACCCCTCCCCCGTCTCCGACACTCGCCTTCCCGGGGACAGCAGCCTCTGTGCCCTTACCTACTGACCCTGAGCGCTGCCCTGTCCCCTCAGCCCCGCCACGGACCACCACGGTCCACAGCCAGGCTGAGGAGTCCTCCACCCCATTGTGGAACCCTCACGGGGGCCCCCGCGCCCAGCCCAGAGGCCACATCCCTGCCACAGCAGCTTGACCCCTAGGCCAGCCTCGTTGTGGAGAGTCACATGCACCCAGGCACAGGTGCTCAGCGGGCAGGGAAGATCAGGGGACCAGCAGTCCAGAGGTGACTGGTAGGCTCTGAGAAATCAAGGGACGTCTTCAAGGGCACACAGCTGGTGGGGCGAAGCCAGGGCCCAGCCCAGGCCAGCGTGACAGCAGCCCGAGGACTCACGACAGCCTGCGGCACGGGAGAGACCAGCAAGGCGCAGAGCGGGAGCCGCGCCCCGCCTGGGCTCGGCCCCGCCTGGGCTCGGCCCCGCCTGGCCCCCGCCAGCCCTCCCTGAGGGGCAGGCAGCTCTGCCGGGGGCCACAGGGCTGGGCTCAGGCTCCGCCGGGGGCCCCGAGCGCACTGCCCTGCGGCCGACACGTCCTCAGGAGTGGACGGGCCTGAGCGACCACACGAAGGGCCCTCAGCCCAGCGCCGGCCCGAGACCGAGGAGTGCCAGCACACGCGGCACCCCACGCAGCACCGGGCCGGGCGCTGGGCATGGGGACACACACCGGCTGGGCAGGCCTGGGAGCTCAGAGGCTGGGGGAGCCAGGCAGAGGAGCTGGGAGGGCGCAGAAGCCCAGGAGGTGTCCCCTAAACTGCCGCTGTCGGTCAGAGGGTGCCGACGAGGCACCGTGCGAGGTGGCGACAGTGCAGGCCAAGGGCCAGCACAAGGTCCAGGCCTGAGCCCGAGTGCCGGCAGCAGAGTGAGGCTCTGGGGGACGGTGTGGGGAAGGTCAGTGTGGAGGGAGGGGACAGCGGGCCCTCCACTGTCAGGGGGCCATCCTGCCCCTGCCCCCAAACCGCCAAGGGCCCCTCCCCTGAGGAAGAGACCAGGGCGGGGGTCCAGCAGGCACCACCTGGGAATCCACGTGGGCCCAGGCGGCAGCCACAGATGTGGGTGAGGAGGGGGAGGGGCATCGGGCCGAGCCCCTCCGTGTCTGGGGACCCAGCTGGGAGGGCTCACACCCCACAGAGCTCCCCGAGGGCTGGCCCTCAGCCTCACACTTGGCCTTGCTGGCACCCAGGCCACCCAGGGCAGGGGCAGCACCCACTTCCCAGGCCACAAGGTACGCCCAGACTGGCACACTTAAGTGATGGAGGCAGGGTCCAAGCCGGCACAGGCCTCCCAGGCAAAGCTCTGGAAAAGGACCCTGCACCTCCTGGGCAAAGTGGGTGCCGCAGGCCCGGCCGGAGAGTGAGCCGGGCGCCGAGCCGGCTGTGTGGCCCGCAGCCCCCCACCCCTCTGCACACTTGGCTGCGCCTCCCCGATCCCGGCCAGAATTAAAAACAGACTTTCCACCGAGCCGGGCTTGGGTTTCCCGAATTCCATGACGGTGAGCTCGTGGCCCTGCCTGGGACAGCGCAGCCAGAGGCCGCGGCGAGGGGGCCGTGAGGGGCCCAACTTCCTGTCCAGTACCCCCACCGAGGGCCAGGCCGGCAGGCTGCACAGACACGCACCAGCTGCACCCCATGGCCACGTGGGCACACACATGCCCACCTCGCCTTCCAGGACGATGAGGGCAGAGCCCCAGCAGGGACCCGAAAGCAGCTGTGGCCAGTCACTGCCGGACCCTGTGGCCCACCAGGCCCCCTCTCCCCGCGGCCCCGCCCGCCCACCTCGGCCCCACCAAGCCCGGCCCAGGACACCGCTCAGCCCCCACCTGGCCCTCTCCCCATGGGCACGCCCCACACCCAGGCCCCTTCTCCTGGCTCTGGACAAGAATAAGTGGCCTCAGAGCCAGCTGGCACCAAGGGCGGCCCCATCCTGCCCCTGGCACAGGGCTGGAGGCCTGGCCTTGACCGAGGTCCAGCGCGGCCCGCACAGCCCCATCATGGCAAGGGCACCCGCTGCCTCAGCAGATGTCCACTATCCTGTGGACCCCCAGGGAGTCCTGCTGGGCAGGCAGCAGACCCAATTCTGCTGGCACCTGCCATCCTGTGTCCAGCAGGGGCCCCAGGGCAGGCCCAGACACTTGCAGGCCCTTTCTAGGATGTTAGGCCAGGGACGTCCTCTGGGAAGTGGCCCTGCCTCTGGCTGCGTAAGCGGCTCCCTGCTCTGGGTGACACAGTACCTAGTGTGTGCCCAGCGAAGCCTCACCACACAGGGTCCTCACCCTCCCCAAGACCATGGAGAGCCCCAAGACACCCGAGGGCCATGTGTGTCCCAGGCCGGCACAGGGCTCGGGGGGCCCTCTGTAGATCCCAGGAGGCAGGCACAGCATGACCGCATGCCCCTGGGGTCCTGCCACACCTCCAGCCTGTCCTGTCACATGCCCCAATTCCTTGGGGGCCACATGAGGCACTTCCCATATCCGTGGCCAGTGCTTATCTGCAGATTCAGTTCCTCTTCTCCCCAGAGGACTCAGCGGTGTGGGGGAAGGGAGTCCGGCCCCGATGCCTGCTGAGGGGCCCAGCGCCTCTCCCCCAGACTCAGAAACTGCTCGAGGGCTGTGTGCACGGGGTGGCGTGGGCCGGAGCAGGAGGCTGCCTGTGCCTTCTGCTGCTGCCACCTGGAGAGTGGCCTCCGTGTGCATCTGGAAGGATGATGGCAGCCACCCCCAGGGCCACTGTGTGGCCCCCCAGAAAAACCTTGATGAAACATACAACGCGAGCCTCTCTGGCAGAGTGGCTGTGGCCTGGGGGTCAGGGCCACACAGCACCCTGCCCAGAGCCTGACCAAGAGGCCCTGGCCAGGGACAAAACAGCTGATGTCCCTTCCCTGCAGGCCCCCTAGGCAAAGAAGCAGTGCTGGGGACAGAGTTTGCACGCTGCATCCTCAAACCAGGAGCCACCGAAAGGCCTAACCATGGAGTCCGGTGACCAGATGCCACACCAATGCCAGGCAGAAGACACGGAGTTCGGCCCCAGCACCTACGCTGGTGGTCGAGGCAACCCACGGCCCAGCCCTCCCCGGCCAAAGGCAGGCACGTGAAGCAGGCACGTGACCCCAGCTCGGCCAATCAGATTTCCCCTTGGACCTCGACACTAGCTGAGAGGCAAACAGCCAGAGCTGATCTGGCCCAGAGGGGCTCCCCTGCCCACCTACCCCAGCATGGCCTGCACCCCAGGCCCAGCACGTGAGCCCCGTCCACGCAGGGGTGCTTTAGAAGCTTCCGCCCAGCTCCTCGGCGCAGTCGCATTTGCTACGTTTCTGTCGCTTGCAGCCTCAGAATCCGTACAGCTACCATGGGACACAATCCCAACCCCAAGAAGCAAGGAGCACGGGCATGGCCCCAAACACATGATTTTCAGAAGCAGCTGACAAAAAGGGCCCACGGTGCGACTGTAGTTTTAGGCGACACCCCCCCACACAGATGTACGTGGACAAAGTCCCGCTGGACATGTCTCCATACTCTTTCCTCATTTCCAAATGTTCCCTGAATGTGTACTACTTTTATAAACCAGAAGAAAGACAATAAATGCTTTTCTTAAACAGAGCAAATTTCTTTCCAACGAACAGCAAAGACGACCTCGGGGCCAGGCCCACCCACAGGACGTGGCCGCTCTGCCACCAGCCTGCGTCGGGGACAGGGCTGGCCTTGCTGGGGTGGCAGCAAAATAAGGTGCTGTGGTCTCTGTTGGGAGACCCCTAAGTGACCTCGAGCCCTCTCTGAGTGGCCCTCCAGTCTGCACTCGCCACCTCTGGGCACGGGGTGCTCACCGCCTGGGAGGGCCACGCGTTTGCACCAGAGGGACTCCCTCATCTAGGGCCAAGGCTCAGGCTTCTCTCTGCCTCAGGGCCTTTGCATGTACTGTTCCCGATGCCTGGAAGCCTCTTCCCCATGGTCTCTGCATGGCTACCCTGGTCTTATCTTTAGGGTCTTGCCAGAAACACCCAAGGACTCAGGGCTCTAATGGGAAACTGACCCGGAAGGTGGGCCAGTGTGCCCCCTGCACGCCAGGCTCCGGGCAAGTCCCAGCTCTCTGGGCCTTTACAGCCTGCTCGCAGCCTCCATGAAAGGCCAGGCGGCACCTCCCTCAGGAAGCCCTCCCTGACGACCGGGCTCCCGCAGGCCCTGTCCTGACCCAGCCACAGCGCTACACAAGGCTGTGACTATCTTCCATCCGTTCTCCCCTTCCAAAGCCCCCTGAATTGGCAGAGAGAGTATGACTTCCACCTCAGGACACCTGGGGCTATGGAGAGGCTCAAGGAGAGGGAGGGGGTCGTGAAGGGCTAGTAGGAGTTGAGGGGAAAGATTCCCCCCAAGAGAGGGGAGATCTGAAACCCAGAAAAGTGGATGACCCACCCAAGGTCACGCAGGTAGGAGGCAACAGAGCTGAGTCCCAGGCCCAGCGCTCCAGCCTCAAGACAAGGCTCTGGGGGCCCTGCCCACAGCCAGGTCAGGCCCGACTGTCACCACTGAGCGCAGATTAGCCTCAGGCCACATCAGGTCCCCGAATACCAGGCGCAGCCCACGAGCTGGCTGTGCGTCCATCAGGGGGCCTCCTCCCAACTCTGGCCTGCAATCCCTCCTCCATAAAACCAGAGCCCTCCACCCCCACCCCCAGCTGCATAGTGTTCAGGATGCTTCATGCTCCATGGTGATGCCCCCCCCCCCGGCAGGCAGGCGGGGGACGGGGGTGGAACAGGACAGAGCAGCCCCCAGAAGCCCCTCTGCCTCCTTCCTGCACCTCCCACACAGATCCCACCAGCCCTAGAGAACCCACAGTGTGTCCATTCAGCAAACATCGTGGGTCCTCAGGAGATGGGTGCCATGGCCAGGGAGCCCCTGCCCTGCACGATGGAGGCCTTGGGAAGCTGGGAGCCTAAGACCCGCAGTCCCAAGAGAAATCAGTCAGATCCCCCTACTGCCAAAGCCTGTGTGGGGCCAGCTGGGGCTCTGGGAACCCTCAGAACAGCCCCCGTCAGATCCTAATCCCCAGTCATGTCCCCTGCAGGGGGCCGGCTGAGGGGACCCGGGAAGCCCCCAATCCTGCTCCCGGCTGACCCTGGATACTGGAAGGACAGGAGCCAGAGGCCTGAAGCAGGGTTCTGGGCCGACCTCCTGCCTAATACCTGACCCTGAGCCTCAGTTGCTCATCTGTACGATGGGGATAGTCAGCCTTCTCCCCTAGACCTGCATGAAGAAGGGTTAGACAGATGTCCCCGCACAGCACCCCGAAACAGGGCTAGCCCTCAGGGATTTCCAGCGGATTTCACCAGGGCTCCCAACAGTGGCTAACAGATACAAGAGAAGACAGAGAGGGACAAAGGCTGGTCGCCCCATGCCACACACCTGCACCTGGCCTCACCTGTCCCCGGGGTGGCTCCGGAGGGAGAACCCCACCCCAGCTGGGCCCAGCCCACACGGCGGGAGGGAACTGTCAGACCCCCGAAGTCTAGGTTGGGGCTGGACACTGGTAGGCTCCTCGGCTTAGACAGGGGTGCCAGGTCAGGAGGACGAGGGCCCAACACCCACCAGCGGGACGGGGCAGCGGCCTCCCCACAGTGAGGGGTGCTCCACCGGGGGAGGCAGGAAGGGGCCCTCGGCCGCGGCCCATGCACCCAGGAAGGGGCAGCCTCTGCTGCATGCCCAACACAGCAGCAGCACCTGGCCCTGCGCCCCCACAGAGACCCTGCAGAAAGGGCGAGCCGGCTCCAGTCTCGGGAGGAGGCAATGCAGGCTCAGAGAGGTCGAGCGCTTGCCCAGAAGCACCAGCACTGAGGGCAGGGGCAGGACGCGTGCCCAGGTCTGGCTCGCCCCACAGCCCACAGCCCACAGCCCGGAGCAGAGGTGGCGGGGGATGGAGGCAGGCTGGTTTCCACCCCGTGAATTATTCAGTGGCTAATTCTGCTCCTCGGAGAGGAGGCAGGAGAAAGAGTGAGTCAGAGCCTTCCCACGGTGGAGGAGGGAACACAACTCATGGAGGCGGCCAGAAACGGGGGGCCTCTCCGGGGCTGGGGCCCTGCAGGAGCCTGGGCTGCTCTCCCCACCACGTGTCCTGGAACCCAGCGGGAGGCCCATGGGAGGACCGTGGGCATCCCGGAGGGCAGGAGAGAGGCAGCCAGTCCCAGCACGGCTGGCGGCAGGGGCAGGTGGCAGTCACAGGCCAGCAGGAAAGCTCCTCAGGGTGGCAGACACCCCTGGTGCCCGGGGGGCTGCCCTGGAGCTGCAGAAATTACAAGTGGCACAGAACCTCCCCAAGCAAAGCCCAGCCTGGCCTGTGGAAGCAGAGCCCCCCGGGACAGACATGGCAGGGCCAACACATGAAGTTCCTGGGGAGCACAGAGGTGCTGCCCCAACACCGGTCACCCCCAGGCTGGGGTTCTAGAGCCTGGATGTGGGGTTAGATGAAACCCTGCTGTCTCTGGACGTGCCCGGGCCGACCCCTCGCCCGCTTTCTATCTGCTCAGACCTCGGGCAGCAGGGCTGGGGGCAGACGCCCGGCGAGCACTGGGGCTGGGAGCTTGGGGCTCCCCGCAGAGATGGGGAGTCCACAGTGCCCTCACCTCTGCTTCCGGCTCCCCTCTCCCGGATAAGAATATGCAGGACGGAATTGTGAACAGGGAGGCATGACAGCCCATAGAATCCTGGATTCTCAGGACATCCTCACAAGCAAAGTTGTCTCCACCCCACCCCAGGGCTGAGCAATGATTGTCAGACAGAAGCCCGGAGGTGTTCCAGGTGACCAGGCACCCAGGTCATGAGGCTGCTGGAATCCAGGTCCCCAGGCAGAGCGAAATGTCCACAGCCTGGTGCCTTGCCCTGCACTCAAACAAGAGTGGCTCAGCAACAGGGGGTGGCATTGGGGTTTGGCATGACTTCAGGTCAAGGGCTCCACTGGGAGAGTCTGGTCACTTGGGGAGAGGGCTGCAAAGGGCCCCACGACCCCCCGGGTCTGCGTAGGCTCAGCTCCTCTCAAGCCTTGCAGACTGAGACCCACCTTGCATCCCTGAGGCCGGGCCTCCTCCCTTAGGAGCCACAAGCAGCCAGCCGGGGAAGGCCAGGTGTCACCAAGGCACACACTGCAATGTGTGTACATCTTACAGCCAGCAGCCCAGCGGGTCTCAGAGCCATTGGGTCTCATGGGGAGGGGGCTCTGCCCACGAACAAGCCCCCCCCACCCGTGATGGGCAGGGGGGCCTGGGCAGGAGCTGACAGCTGGCGGAGGCCGCTCTGTGGAAAGGAGGCGGCTCCAGTAACCCCAGAAAGGAGGGCCTCAGTGACAGAAGAGAAGGTTAGAACCTGCAGGAGGGCCGCGGACCCCAGATGGGGACGTGGGAGGTCCCTGGACTCTGGAAATGGAGAGACCCGGGGCCCAGGAGGAGACCCTCGAGAAGAAAGGGGGCTGTGACCCTCGATGGGGGAGGGGCCGTGACCCGGGGCCCTGACCCCCGCCCCCGCGTCACCTGCTGGTAGTCGGTGTCCTCGGGTCGGAACTGGCTGCTCGTGGCCTCCCAGCGCAGGTCGACGTGGGGCAGCCGGTGCAGGAGGCTCACCCACCAGGGCGCCGCGTAGCTGACCCCGGCCATGGCCGCCTCCGGCGCGCGGCCGCCGCGGGGTTCCTCGCTGGCCCGGGGCACCGGTTCAGGGGCCCGCCGACCCGGGCTTGGCCGTCCGCATCGCCCGCGCGCTCCTGGGCCCGGCCCGGCCCGGCTCGGCCCGGCTCGGCCCGGCTCGGCTCCGCTCGGCTCCGCTCGGCCCCGCTCGGCCGCCCGCGTCCGCCGCCTCTTTGTTCGCCGCCGCTGCCGCCTCCGCGCGCCCCCGCCCGCCGCCCGCCGCCCCGCCCCCGCGCCGCCATTGGTCCGCCGCCCGGAGTCCCCGCCCCTCCAGACAGCCCCCGCCCGCTCTCTCACCCCGCCCCCGCGTTGCCATTGGCTTGCTGGCGCGAGGCTCCGCCCACCCTGGACTCCTCTCGGCGGCCGAGGGGCGCCAGGCAGGAAAGGCGGGGAGGACCCGCCAGCCCTGGCGCTGGGCACCGGACACCCCCTGAGCCCGGCTGCGGTCTCCTCGGCCGTAGAGGGGGGATGGAGGCTGGAACGCTAGCTGCACGTCTGGCTGCGCTTCACCCGGGCGCTCGCTCGTTGGTGCGACCATTGCACGTTCATCGAGCCCCTGTGGGCGTCGGCCTGGAGGGGCTGGGCTGGGCTGGCCCAGAGCACCCGGCTAGGGACCCAGCGGCCTGTCTGTAACATCAGGGCAATCTGGATTCAGAGCCTGGCTTGGTTACCTAGGGCTGTGTGATCTTGAGCAAGTTACTTAACCCCTCTATGTATCAATGCCCTGGTCTGTAAAAGGGAAATGAAGTGAGTGTAAGGTGCTCAGAGCATCAGAGTGTAAGGGGACGGGAGAGTAGGTTCAGTCCCTACCTGGCTTTCCCTTTGGAGAAGGTTGTCTTTTGTCAAAACCTGGGAGGAAGATAGTGCCCTGTCCTGCCATCCTCAGGCCTGGAAATTTGGGCAACTGCCAGGGAGGGCGGAGCACAGACTTCGAAGCCACACAGCCACGCTTCCTAATGGGGTGTCTCTGTGCTATTAAAGTGGAGATGGGACCTGAGAACAGGAGCTGTAGGTGCTTGGCCCCAGTCCCCCCCTCTCTCTGCACCCAGGGTCAGTAGGTGTGTCCTCTTGGCTTTGGCTTGTCACCACCCTGAGGCATCATTTCTGGACCTCCTGTGTTCTGAGAAACAGGATTCTACCACCTGCTGTGCTCCTGCTCAGCCAGCTCTGTGGGCAGACAGGGCCATCCTGGCAGCCTGGGCTGGGCTCTTGCAGGCAGGGACAGCTCTGGACAGTGGCTTCCCAAGAGGTCTGTCCATCTGCTCATCTGAATGCCCTGACTTGCCTGTTTTCCTGCGATAAGGCCAGCGGCCTCACTCGGTGTCCTGCAGTGGCCAGCAGGCATGGGAAGGGTGTGGCAAGAGGCCTTCGTAAAGCTGCGGTTTCCACTCTGGGGATAATCTACAGACACCACCCAGCTGCAGAATAATGGCAGGCAGGAGCAGGGAGGTCACACTCTCCAGCCCTACAGGGCACAGTTGCTGGTTCCTGTCATCGGCAGCAGCGGATCATAGAGCCACAGACCCTTGCTTTGCCCCCACTCCCATGCCACCTGCACTAGTGTGACAGGCCCAGCGGGGTCTTCTTATGGAGATATAGGGTCATGAGCTCCTTTCCACGTGTCCAGAAGTCTCACAATATCGTGCATCTTCCTCGGATAAGGACAGAAAGCCTGACCCAAACATTATATGCAATGACAACTCCAGTATACTGGGCTGAATTGTGTACCCCAAAAAGATCTTTCCAATTCCTAATTGCTGGTACCTGTGACTGTGATAGGAAATAGGGTCATTGTAGATGTGATCAAGTTAAGATGAGCTCTTATTAGGTTATGGGGGGGCCCTTAACAGTGTCCAGATAATAAGAGACAAACTTGGATGCACTGAAGCAAAGATACACAGACACAGGAGAGCACCATATGAAGACAGAGGCAGAGATGGGGGTGACCCGTCCACAAGCCAAAAATCCCTGAGGATCGCGGGAACAACCAGCACCTGGGAGAGGCCTCAAGCAAATCCTCCTCCACGGCCTCAGAAGGAACCAGCCCCGCCCGCACCTGACCTTGGACGTCAGCCTCCTGAACCAAGACAATAATTCCTATAGTTTAAGCCACCCAATGTGAGGTACTTGGTGACAACAGTCACAGGAAACTCACACCCCGGGCTCTAGAGCTTCCGGTTGGCAGGCGTTCAGTGTCTCTGACGGGCACGAAATGGCACAGAAGCTCGTCATTGATTAATAGTTGCAATGCACTCGGCCAGTGAAACCTTCTCCTAAGGGGGGCCCCGGAGGAAGAATGATAAAGGGGGTGCAAGGTAGAGAAAGGTGGGACCCTCAACACCAGAGCTTCTCCTGGCGGACCCTGAGCCCCAAACCTGCTTGGGCCTGGGCGTTGGAGAAAAAGTCCCCATGGGATTGAAGAGCCCTCAGAAAAGCATGGCTCCCTGGGTGGCGAGGAGGACCGGGGCCATGGATTCCAATGCTTGCAGCTCTGTGAGCTCAGGGAAGCACCTTGCTCCTGTTTCTGGTCTGCGGTCCAGCACGAGTGTGTAAGGGTGACAGAGAGAGTGCCGGGTGTGGAGGCGGGGCACAAGGAAGGCCTCCCCGCCCCCCGCTTTGCCCGGCGGCATTGGCTGCATGGTTCTGGGCGACTGTGACTAGAGGCTGGCCTTCAGCCCCGCTCTGCCAATGGAGAAACTGTGACCCAGGTCCCGCCACTGCCGGGGGGGGGCGTGAGGTCAGCACCCAGGCAGGGAACCGAGTCCAGGCCCGGGCTGTTGGCCACAGACGGGGGGCCTGATGTAGGGCACTAGTGGCCCAAGTCAGAGAGGGCTCGGTCTGCAATGCCAGCCACTGACCAAGGCACCAAGGAATATGCCTTTGATGACTCAGGGGTGACTCAGGAGGGGCAGCCAATGGGGAGCCCGCTAACCCCCCTCGGCTGAGGAAGTCTCCCCCCACCTGGAGGCGATAAGGCACCGCAGCGTCCCAGCCCCCTACTGCAGGGCCGGAGGGCCCCGGGACTGCCAGCCCTGGAGGGCGAGAAGGATGGCCTGGCTGTCACCAGCCGAGAGCCCTGACCAGGTGCCCCTCAGTGCCCAAGCCCACAATGGCCCCCAGCCCCCGGCCCGGCTCCCATAGAGGGCACAGTGAGGGAGTTGTCGAGGCTCAGAAATGAAAAAACTTGCCCCTAATCCACGCCTTCCAGTGACAGTCGGACCTCAGATTCTTTTATTTTAAATGCACCTGAAAATCGTCTCACCCTCGGGGGGTTCGAGAGGCCAGGGCTGTGTGTGGAAACCTGGGCGCGCGCCCGCTCCGGCTGCGGTCGCCATCCTCGCTCCCACCCAGCTCTCCTTTCTTCTCCTTAACTGTCCCACGTCCAAGTCACGGGCCTCCCGCAGGAGTGCAAGATGCGTTTGAGGCAGCGTGACACACAGCAGCACAGCTCACGTCAGCCCAAAGCTTCAAAACCCCGCGTGTCCATCAAGCCGATGAGCATAGAGACTAACTGCGGTCCAGCCACACGGTGGAATATTACTCAGCCGTAAAAAAGGATGAAGCACCGACACACGCTGCAACATGGACGAGCCTCAGAAACGTGATGCCGAGTGACAGCAGCCGGACACAAAGGGCCACGTGGTGTGTGATTCCATTTGGTGAAACGTCCACAACAGGCAAGTCCCCAGAGGCAGGACGTGGGTCAGTGGTCGCCAGGGGCTGGGGACGGAGGGTGGGGAATGGCTGCTTGGTGAGTATGGGGTTTCTTTTTGGGGTGATGAAAGGTTTTGGGAGTAGTTTGTGATGACGGTAGTGAATATTGCGGATGCGCTCTATGCCACTGAATCGTACACTTAAAGATGGTTAGAAGTATATTAAATTACGCCACGCGCTCCAAACGTGGTTACGTGTGAAGGGGTCTCCCACGGCGTCCCCCGCCCCCCTCCCCTTTAGTGAAGTGGGGTTTGTGTGTGAGGCACAGGGACGAGGACGTCTACTCGCTGAGGTCTCAGCTCCTTGGAGAACTCTGGCAGAAGTATCCGGAGTGCGGGGGGGAGGGCAGGCCAGGCCAGGCGCTCCCCAAGTCCATCTCCCAGGCCAGGAAGCTGGTTGGGTTGAGGCTCCCGAATGGTTGCTTCGCGACCCCTGGGAGCCTGGAGAGAGGCCAGGCGGGCCGAGCCCCAGATGCTGGGGCGGAAGCCAGAACAATGGTATCCCCTGTGTCTGGACCCCGTCCAAAGACGTTCATATTTTCTGTGGAGATAGAGCTCACGAGAAAGCTGGAGGCCGGGTCCCCGGCGCCTGCCAAGACGTGGCTGGGCGCAGCCAGCCCAGCGCCTGCTCGCCGCAGACACCTGGCTCGTGGGGCCCGGCCGCAGGAAGACCGCGGAGCACGGCCGCCAAGCTGGCCACGGTGAAACTGGCCCCACGGCTCTGGAGGCTGGGAGAGGTGCCAGCCAGCGTGGTCCCAAGAGGTCCACAGAGCCAGCCAAACACAGGGCCAGCCAGGGTGAGGAGTGAGCAGCCTCACTCGTCTGGGGTCACCTAGCCAGTAGCCTCGCCTTTCCAGAAAGCCCCTGGGAACAGAAAATGGGCAGGGGTGGCCTCTGAGCAGCCAGGGCACTGTCCCAAGTCCCAGCACGCAAGCGTAACGTCCTGCTCAGAACTGCCTTGCTCTAACCTGACACACAGCACCAACAGGGCTGGTCTCGGTCCAAGCCCGATGCAGAGCGGTACCAGCCCCAAGGGAGGCAGATCCAGGGTGGGTATGAGAGCAGATGGGCGCCAGATAAAAAGAAGTCGCAGACACCCTCCCCCGTGTGGGGCAGCTTCCCCATGGCCCCCCGCTCCTGCCCGGCCGCCTGGCCCCACCCAGCAGCTGGTTTCGCTGGGAGGACCTGGGCTCATCTCGAGCTGTGCCCTCCGACGACAAGCTCTTTGGGGACCCACGTCACCTCCGGGAATCCTGGTGTTCACGCGGCCCTACTTCCCCATTTTATAGCTGGGGAGACGGAGGCCCCGAACCCCAATCCTGATTCATCGAGAAAGCAGGAAGCTACGTTCAGCAGCTGTTCGTAGCCCAGGAGGGTGATGGACGAGCCAGACAGTCGCACGAGCATGCCAGGCTCCGGGCCCGGCGGCCGATCACCTCCCTTATCCGACAGGCGAGGGAATGGAAGCCCAGAGGGGGAGGTGGCTCCCACGGGGGCCGGAGCTGGGAAGCCGGGGCAGCGTCACCCTCTCAGCAGGCACCGCGGGGCCACCGTGCGGTGAGGAATGGCCCGGGCCACCCCGACGTCTGGCCGTTGCCGTCAGGTTCAGGGAGGATGTCTGCATCACATCTGATAGGCGTGTCTCTGTTCACGGCGGGGCGGCCACATCAGAGACCAGCTGTGTGACTCAGGGGCTCGCGGCCACACAGCATCAGTCCACCTGGCAGCCGTGTGGGCGACCAATGACTCAATCAGCTGCGCCTACGTAACGGAACCCCAATAAAAACCTTGGACACCAGAGCTGGGCGGAAGGCCCCGGGTGGTGACCTTGCATGCGTTTTGTCACACGTCAATTCCAGAGGGTCACACAGTCTTCTCATTTGGACCCTCTGAGACTCTGCCCCCTGCATCTCTCTCTTCGGCTGATTTTAATCTGTACCCTGCGCTGTAACAGACCGCAGCCGTGAGGATATCAGCTTTCAGTGAATCGTGTCCTTTGGCAAATTATCAAAAATAAGGGTGGTTTTGGGGACTCTCCCAACTGGTAGTTGGTGTCCTAAGCGAGGCGGTCTGGGGACTGCGCCCTGAGACTTTTGGCCACCTCCGGGTAGTCACGCCCAGAGCTGTTCGCCCTCCTGAAACGGAAGGCCACTAGGCCCATCTTAGCTGGAAGCCCCATCTTACTCCTGGTCCGATTCCCCCCGTGGCGCCCCTGCCTCCCGTGTGGAGTGTGTTTTAAAGGCTGGAGGATCAGTTTCCACTGCGCACAGTGGACCCCCCAGAGCTTAGTCGTTCGCAGCGCCCGGTGGCATGTCTGCTCACGCCGGGGCTCCGCCGGGGGTTCTGCCGCTGCCGTCGCCCAGGGTCACGCATGTCCCCGCCGATGTGGCGGCTCGTGCCCTGCTTGCTAATGTTCCCTTGGCCAAAGCCGCCATGGCCGAGCCCAGGACAGCGTGTGGGATTGAACAAGGCACAGACGCAGGGAGGTGGGGACGCAGGGCTGTGGCAGTGACAACCCTGACTCAGCGGACTTCCAAAATGGGGAAAGATTCCTTAACGTTCCGGGGCCTTCAACGGATGGTCTTTGGTCAGCCACGAAGTTCCCTCCTCCCTGGCAGGCGCCGGGGCAGGGACTGGGGCGGGGGGCATGGAGGCTGGGGGACATATGGTCTCCTCCCGGCGGCCCCAGGAACCTCAGCCCCATCTGAAGGGTGGCAGAGGCGGGGGGGGGGGGCAGCTGCCGAAGGGCGGACTGCCCGTCGCACTGCCCTTGCACTTGGGGAGGGAGGCCGTCTCTCTCTGACCTTCGGAAGCAGGCAGCCGTGCAGGGGGAAGGGCCTGGTCGTGGGAGGGACTGGCCCTCATTTCCTCTTCTCTGCCCTGCCAGCCACCCTGGGCTGGGGCCGCCCACTGATATTGTCCCCGTTCTAAGAGCAGAGGCCCTCCGACCAGGCAGCCCTCCAGGCCTCGGTCTCCCCGTCCACGACAGGAGTCACACTTTCCTCCATGGCGGGTGCCAGGACTAGGCTGGGGACACTCGCCCCAGTGCCCTGCGGGGCTGTCACTCACCCCACAGCCAGTGTCTCCGCCTTGCCTGGGCAGATGCTGACCAGTGCCTCCCCATGCGGGTGGCCCCGGGTCCCCAGATGCAAAGCGGGCTCAGACAGACCTTGTTCCCTCACACACGGGCACCTGTTTCACTGGTGTGCGTGGGGGGGCACAGGGGAGCAGGGAAGCCCGGGCCCCCTCCCAGGATGGGCTACCCTCCTAGCAAGCCCTGGAGCCAGCCAGCCGCGCCCCGCTCCCCTGAGCTCCGAGGGAGATAGCACCCCAACCTCCTCCTCGAGCACAGGCAGTAAGGGCCGCGCCCTCCGCCCCGAACTTCTCCCCCCCACCTCGGTCTCTTCCATGAGGGAATGTGACCTGCCATCCCCTGCTGGCTCTCAGGGCCTCAGGACCAAGCCCAAAGCCGCCCACATCTGCTCTCTCCACCCAGTCTTTCCCGGAGGTGCTGGGTAGGCAGGCATCAGGACGGGGGCAAGGTGGAGGCTTCCAGAAGCCAGGCCATGACGATGGCACTGTCACAGCGGGGCCCGTGATAGGTGCTCCGTGTGTGTTTCCAGAGCCTTCTCAGATTGCTCCCTGGGCCGAGACAGGCCTGCTCTGGTCACTGACTCAGAGCCATCCAGAGACACAGCCATCGTCACTCCCTTGTTTACAGATGGGGAAGCTGAGGCTCACCCCAGGTCACCAGCCATTATGGCCCAGCCTCATCCCAGGGACCTTCTCCTCCCCAAATATCCCAGCTGGCTGTGCGGCACGGGCAGGGGACATGGGGGAGCAGGAGGCCCCCCAGCTACCACCCATGCCCAGGGCTGAGGTCCCAGCTCTATGGGCACACTCAGTTCTGCAGACCCCCCCCCTTCCGGTCCACCAGGGGCGCTGGAATGCACAGGGGTCAGGAGGGGCGATGGCTGGAGACGTCCCCATCTGAGGCCGCTGCCCGCCTCCCTCCAGGGCCCAGAGCTGCCCCGGCCTCTCCTCTCTGCGAGGTGGCTGGGAGGGGGCCGCTTCCCGGGCTCCAGCTGGCCCTGGGGAGCGGGCAGCAGCCGCAGGGTCTGTAGCAGCCTGCGAGCCGAGTGCGCCCTCCCAGCTGCTAGCAGATCCTTCCACCTCTGAAGTGCAAATCCGCCCCTGTGTTCTGCTGCCAGCAGCCTGCCCTGCTCCCACGGCCTCAGAACTTGCAACCCGCCCCCCACGAGGCCTCTGCTTCCCTCCTAAGCCCCTGGCTCCAGCCACCTCCGCCATTTCCATCTCTGGGGGTGGCTTCAGTAGGTCCCACGGCCGGGAAGACCTCACCTCCCCACCCACTCAGCCCCAGCCCCTTTCCCTCTTCTGGGGGTGGGGGCACCATGTTCCTGAGCCCCTGGGCCTCTCCCGCCTGGGACCTCAGCATCCCGGGGGGGACCGCCCAGCCCAGGGGCTGCCCGATGGGCAGGTGGGTGAAGGAATTTGCTCCAGTCTGCACGGAGCTTGGCCTAGCAGAGAGACAGACTCGCAGACAGATGAAATAAACCTTGATATCATCATGCACAAAGTGCCTTCCTGCCTCAGCGCCCGGCTCACTGCAGACGTGCAGCAAATGTTAACGCAGGCGAAACACAAGGAAAGGAGGGGCTGAGCCCGGAGCTTCTCGGCAGCGGGCCGTGTGGGCTGGCATGGTGAAGGGACATGCCTGGCCAGGGAACAGCTTGTGCAGGGGCCAGCTGGAGGTGGCGAAGGCCTCGGGCCGTGTGTGGCTGGAGGGGAGGGCAGGAGTCAGGGCCGGACGGGGGAGGTGGGCCACGCTGGACGGCAGGGGATCCGAGGGCTGCACGGAGCCTCAGCGAGTCTGCCGAGGGAGGGCAGAGGGCGTGTTCACGGTGCTTGTTGACCAAGGACCACAGCAGCTGTGGGGACAAAGAACCGAAGAGCCTGGCCCTGGACAGGGCGGCAGGAGGGAGATGAGAAACAGGGAGAGTGCTGGCGGTCCCACGGGATGCGTCTTCCTTTTATTCAGTCACAGAACCTCCCGTTTTTATTGACCCCTAGAACAGAAGACGACGTTTTTCAGGCTCCCTTGCAGCTAGATATGCAAGTGACTGCATTCTGACTGAGGGGATACAAGCGGAAGGGTCCTCCAGGGAGGACACGCCCCTGCCCCTCCCTTCCGGCTGGCTGGAATGCACATGCCATGACTGGAGCTCAAGCAGCCATTGCGTACCACGAAGCCTCGTGCTCGGGGGGTGAGGCAGCGGTGAGCATAGGTCTCTGAAGATTCTGGAACCACTATGCCTTTCCCATACTGCTTCCCTCAGGCCACTGGAAATGTGACTTGCCCAGGTCACTGCTGCTTGGGGTGTCCGCTGAGACAGAGTGGATGGAACCTGGTTCCTAATTCATGGGCAGAGGGGGTGGGGGTGCGGAGAGCGCGTGCCTCTGAGGTCCCGTCTCGGGAGGCTGGAGGACTCCTCGCTCACCGTGTATCGAGCACGCTCTGTGCTCCGGACACTGCTGTGGGAGCGTGTAGGTGACTCACGTGACCACTCCTTCTAGGAGCTCGTGGTCCAGTGGAGGACAGACGACACCATGGGCGAGCGGATGGAGGGAGGGCAGCATTCGCCCAGGGCTGCTCGGCCCTTCGTTCACCCGTTCCGCCCGGCTGCTGAGCGCCCGCTGTGCACCGGGCACTGTGTCAGGTCGTGGGGACAGCAACGAGCGTCACAGGCCCGGCGTGTTGGGGTCTGGGGGGGCAGCCGACTGTAGTCCGCAGTGCAAGAGACACGAAAACACGATAAATGAGACGGAGGGCGTAAGACACGCAGCTGTGACAGACAGCCCAGGCGCTCGGGACCGGTGTGTGTGTCGGCTGGGGTGGCACGGCGTCCCGTGCCGCAGGGCCGGTGAGAGCCGCAGCAGGACCCGGGCCCGGGGGCTCCGCCGGTGTGGGCGCCTCTGCTCCGAGACCTTCAGCTTCCCTTCTCTCCTGCTGAACTCTAGCGGCGTTAAACGCTGGGCTTTAGAATCTAAGTAGCGTGTCTCGGTGCCGTCTCACGCTACTGTAAGTTCTGTGATATTTACCGACTCCCCCTCCCACCCACGCGTAAATGCAGACAGGCGTCTGCCACGCTGTTTATCAAATATCCGCCGTGGTTATTTCTAGGTACAGGGATTGTGGACGATGTCTGGCCACTCTCGACTTTGTAGTTTTAAAATAACGTGTCAGACGTGCAGGGAGTGTTCTGAGAGGGGAGGCCGCTGGGGGGCTGGTGGGGTGCGGAGTAGGGTGCTGACGGCTGAGGCCTGGGTGTTTCGGGGGACACGGGAGGTGCAGGGGTGAGCGAGGCTTCTGCCTCATGAGGGACAGTCCAGATATAGAGGGAGGGCTCCCTCTGCAGCGACCGCTTGGGAGAGAGGGAGCTGCCTTCTGGAGAGCCCTCGCATGGGACATCACACGTCATGCTGGGGCTGTCGATGTGACCGCCACCTACAGCAAGAAATGGAACTCAGATGTAGCTGTAACTCCAGGGCTAGAGCCTCACATTGGCGAGTATTGGGCGTCACTGTGAATTGGCCTTTGGAAAATCACTTGAAAACGCAGCCAGTGGTCACACCGCGGAAACAGGCAGAGACATTCAGGACAAAACACAGTGCCACCCACCACCACCCATCACTGTCACCGCCACCCACAGCCACCACCTCCACAGGTCCCAAGGCTTGGGAAGAAACATTCCCCAAGGCAGCACACCCTGTTCAGGATTTAAAATCCTGGGCTGAATCTCAAAGGGCTTAGCTGTTGTGGGTTCAGGAATCCCGGTAAGTATCTTATTTTTCATGTGACTTTAAATGTGTATTGTGCTGGCAGGGGCAGCCCCTTGGGGCACTGTTTCGTGCCCCGCTCCCCTGCCTGTTGGGGCCTGGGAAGGAAGGGGTGGGAGGCAAAGCGCCCGCACTGGGCTGCCCCGCCCACAGCCCCAGAGCCTGGCACCACCTCCGCCTTGCCTTTGAATCAGGCTTTCTGGGGCTTAATTAACGAACAGCCCGGGGGTACCCCCTCTCCCTATTCAGAAGGGACACAGCACCATGGAGACTGCCGCAGATCCCGTCCCAGCTGCCTCCCATGAGGCTGCCCGCCCGCTGTCACGAGGCTGGGCTCCCAGGATGTCAATGCGAGGCGCTGGCCAAAGGCCATTGCCTGGCGCCCGAACAAGGGACCTCGGACCTGCTGCTCGTCCCGTCACCCGGGGTCTAAACCCAGCGGCAGCAGTAAAAGGGGCGAGGGGTTCGGATTCTGACTTTTTCCTTCTACGTTCCCTGGTGACTTCTGAGGAATGTCAAGTTTAAACCATCTTGGCGAGGACCTGGGGAGACCCGGTTACCGGTCTCTTTGCAGACTAAGCTGGGCGCTTTTAAACAGCGAGAATTCCCCAGAGCACCGAACTCCAGGGGCAGGAACGGGGGAGGGGAGTCTCTCTGTGTGTGTGTGTGTGTGTGTGTGCACGCGTGCGTGCACACGCGTGTATCTAACACATCCTCGTGTATTTTCATGCTGATCTGCATCTTGCCTCTGGCTCTCCTGTTGCTGAGTGGGGGCCTAAGCCTGGACTTCCGTCCCTGCTCCTCTGGCTGCTCCAGCTGAGACCACCCCAGCTGTTGAGTGTCCCCAGCTCTCCACGGTCACAGACTCCGGCCACAGACTCCGCACGGCCCAGCAGAGCATGACCTCTTCCAGAGAAGCGTTGGACAGCAGGACCTCCAGTGATCGGGCTGCAAAGGGGGGCTCGGGCAAAAACAGGTCACTGCAGGGCTTCTGACCAATCCTACCCAGCGTGGGGCCGGACAAGCAGCCGCAGGCACGCCAGGCCACAGACGCACCGTGTTCTGTGCAAGAAAACACTGGAAAACAACACTTTCTACGACAGCAAATATGGGATAGAACAGGAAATAGACTTCCTAGAAATCAAATGTTTCTACCCCTGTCATTGGCATCTGTTTGATTCCTGAGTAAATTATTCCTTCCCTGCTCCTAAAACACAAATTAAACAGGCTCTGGGGAAACACACCCACGTGTCTTCCTTTCTCGATGCTCAAGTCCTCACTCAAGTAGAGAAAGAGAAATTCAAGGGACGAGGTGTCAGCAGATGCTGGATGTGAGGCCCGAGCCACAGCCAAGCGAACTGCCAGGACCCCCGAGGCGCGGGGGCCACAGCGGCCCTGCCCGGAAGCAGGGACTGCAGCAGGTTCACCGGGAAACCCCGACGAATATGTTGCAAAACTACGTTTATTTACAAAGGCCAGCGAGGAGCAGCGGGGAAGCCTCGTCCCTCCGACAGGCTCACGTGTGACGATGCAGGGGGCAGACGGGCCGAGCCCGCTGCGGCCCCCCCTCTGGCGTCTCCCCAGTTTCACGTTCCAGCGCCCAGGCCACTTCCCTGGCTTTACAGATGCTTCCCCGACGGTGGCGGCGAGGCGGGACCCCGGCATCCGTGTGCCAACTCGGAGTGTCTGAGCCACACGGGAGCGACGCGGCTTCCGGAACCCCTGGAGGCGTCTGAGCGAGCTGTGATCGCGCTAGTGGGACTTCAGTCTCGTCCGGGCCCCGAGGCGAGTGGGCCTTCCAAGGGCGCTTCTTGCTCCAGAGGCGCAGCTCGGACACACTGTCCCGGGCCAGCTGCGCCCGATGGGTCTGCCCCTTCCTAGCGCCGGGACGAAGACTCCTGGTCTGCGGCCGAGCATGGTCCTCGCCCGCTCCGCAGGACGCTGAGCGGCCCATCAACGGCGCAGCCAGCGCATGTGCCCAGGGCCACTCGCCTGCCTCACTGCCCCTCCCTGCCACGCAGCCGGGCCGGCAGCCCCAGCCCCGCTGCACCCGTTGGCAGAGCACCCGTCCAGGGCACGGCCTCCACCGGGGGGCCGGGGAGTCGCGGACGGTGCTGTCCTTCGCCCTCCCCCGGCAGGGATGTCTCCCGCTGTGCACCCCTCTCCAGGGCCACACTCCACACGGCGCCCGCAGCACGGCTCCCGCAGGCTACCAGCCACCCAATCCACCCCACAACACACCCTCGCATCCGTCTGCGGCTTCCGCAGCAGCCTCCTCCTGCTGGTGACCGGCCAGCCCGTGGCCTGCTGCCCTCTCTCCTCAGCCCATGTCCACACCCAGTGGGCAGATGGGAACCGAAGGTGGCACTGCCCAAACTGCCGCACCTTCAGAAACGCAAGGGAAGTCTGTCCCGGACCCCAAGCTGGGTCTCTCCCCCGTCCTGGGTGACAGGGACAGAGTCCTGTGAAAGCCGACAGCTGGGCCAGGCCGGCCTCCAGGGGTGTCGGGGGGAGTGCCCCCGAAGCCTGTGGGACAGCACCTCCTCTGGACAGCCCAGCCGTCACCCCTGGTCAGGGGTTGGCAGCTCACAAACTCTCCTTCCCGGGGGCAACAGGTGTGGTCCTGCCCACCCACCACCACCCAGCCTGTCCCAATCCCACATCTGCCACTGTGAGTTTACAGCACCCGGGGTGGGGACGGGGTGTGCTCCCACAGAGCTGGCCACCCTCATGGCCTCGAACGGCCAATGACCCTGCTCCTGTTAAGTCCAAGGTGAGAGGCAGGCAGTGTGCTGAGGTCAGGACAGAGGACGTCACGGTCACGGTCCCTTTCTCCTGGATCCCTTTTCCCTGTCCAGTCTCCCCAGGGACCTCAGTCTACCTCCCGAAGCCCCGCCCACTGGCTCACCCACGGCCCCGCCCCCTGCCTCGCTCCAGCTGGGGGGGCAGAGTGCTGCAGGGGGGCCCACCTGGCAGGCACAGGGCGGGGCGGGCCCTCTGGGCCCCAGGCCCTCTTCCCCCCTCTCCCGCGCTGCTCCCTGGCCCTAGAAGCCCAGCCTCAAGCCCTGGGCCGGCATGCACACCTGGCCTCAGGAGTCCTCCCGGGAACCAGGGCAGTGTCTGAGGGCCAGGGCCACAGGGCAGCTGTCCCTGCCAGGGGCACTGCACACCGGACATCGGCTGGAGTCACGGCTGGGAGATCGTCATTTACTGAGGTAGCTTCAGGTCCGTCTGCTTCTAACGGAGCAGCAGGGCCGGGGCCAGGAGGCCCCGGGGGCGGGCACAGGTACGGATCCATACACTCAGGGGCCTGTCCCCTGAAACTCAAGTCCATGGGCTCATCTGGTGCTCTCAGCGCTGCCCTCTGGCCAGGCCCCGGTCACGGTGCACGGGCGGGGCCTGGACACCACGCAGAGCCCGCCCCTGCCCCCCTCCTGAGCAGGTGGGGCGTCCCCACGGTGTTGTGTCTTCCCTCGGCACCTGTCCCCTGGCTCCTGACAGTGAGCAGCAATGCAGGAATGCCCACCTGGGTGCGGGTGGGAGGAACGGCCCCCACGTGGTCTGGCTGCTTCCTGGGTTGACCTACTCCTATGGACCATCAGCTCTGAGCCCGGCACCCAGAGCAGGCTGGGTCGGGTCTCCTGGGGACAGACCCACTGGGTGAAACGAGGCACAGGTTGGCAGTGAACTCAGCCAACTTACCAACAGGCTTGTGGGGGGAAAAGGGAAGAAAGAAAAGTGATCCGGCAGCCCGCGGAGCAGGTGAAGGGCAGGCCGCCAGGCCGCCTGGCACGGAGCTCTCCAGGCCCGGGGAGTCAGTTGCTGTAAGAGGCGTGTCTTTGCAGGGCTCCCTGGCTGCCCCCCAGTTCCGGGCGATGTGTCCGTCTAGCAACGAAACCACCTGAGCCCCGCGGCTGGAGCGGAGGCGGTGGGCGCTGGCCAGCCCTGCCCCATGGCCAGCCGAGGGCACGCGGAGTCCCTCACTCCGCCCACCGAGCGACGGAACAGAAAACCCGGTGAAGGAGCTGAGGCGGGAAGCGGGACGGTCTCTTCCGAGCGAGGTAAGGGGCTCTGCGGCTTTGGGCTGGTCTCCTGACCCGGCCTCCCGCAGAGCGTCAGCACGTGAGGTGCACCGACGGGGACCTGGGGTGGGGGGCGTGTTTCTTCTCGGGAAGAGACGGAGCGATGACGATTTCGTCCGAGTCATCGGAGTTGACATCTTCTGCACACAGAGGCGGCTCCGAGGGAGGAGACTGGGCTGGAAGGAACCAGAGAGGGAGGCGGGTCACACCGACGCCCGGCCCACCTCGCCTCACGACCACCTGTTACGGACGCCGCACACGACACCTCCTCCCTGGCAGGCAAGCCCAAGGTCACACCCAAAGTGGCGGGGGGCAGACCCTGGGAACCGGCTCCGCACCCACCACGGGGCCGCCTCAGTACCCCGGCCCCACCCCCTCCCCGTCTCCCAGCTCAGCGCTGCACAGTTGGGCCACTTCCAAAAAGCAAACACCAGCGAAGGTGAGGATCTGTGGGCACGAGGGGACCCGTGTCTGCAGCAGGAGCCCGAGCTGCCCTCACAGCCGCGTCCCAGGGCGCTGGGGCCTGGTGGCGGCCGGGGGTCTGTGCCAGCGGCCACCAGCCTCCTTGCGAGGACGAGGACGCGCCCGCGCTGGTCGGGGAGGCGGGGCCCCACCGAGGCCCAGCGTGCTCGGCGCTCGGCTGCCGCCTTGCTCCACGCGCCTGAGCGGCTGGAACCCGGACCTGCTCTAGAATGAGGCACCTAAGCCCCGACGGAGGGTGACCCCGCACGGCCTCCGTGGGGCTGGGTGTGGGGAGGGGCAGGTCCCCATCACCCCTGCAGCCCCAGAGCAGGGCCTCACCCCCCCCCCTCGCTTCACAAAGGCGACTGTGAAAAGCAGCCGACGGCCGATGTGAGATAAAAATGGGAAGGAAATTGAGCCTGAGTCAGGGCTGCAGATGCTGTAACTGCATCCGCTTTTTTTCTGCAACTTTCAAGAAAATATTAAAGTGGAACTTCATGAAATTAAAATCATCAGTTTCTGATGTTATCTTCTGATTTTTTCTTTTTCCTTTCTTTAAAAGCATTCCTACAATCAGATCAGACGAGGGTTGGCCGGCGCCCTCACGGGAGGACACAAGCTGAGTGTGGAGCGCGCTCACAGCGGCGCCCGTGGGCACGGGGCGAGGGTGCAGCTGTGTCTGGACACCGGCACACAGGACCAGGGCAGGGGGGGCGGGCGGCACCAACAGACGACCCGCCCCGATCCAGGATCTGAAGGCCGCTCAGCCTGGGCCTGGTGAGGGTTCTGGAGAACATGGAGCTGGCAGGGGGCCTGGGTGTCCCGGCAGGGCACCTGCCCCCGGGGAGTCCCAGAGCTGCCGCTCTGTGCAGTGAGCCCGCCACGCAGAGGTCGTGGGGAGGGATCAAGCTCGGAGCTCGCTGGCTCCCACGAAGCTGGGAGAAGTGGCTGGGCCAGACTAATGCCGTTTCCTGCGTGGTGACGAGCAGGTGACGGGCAGGTGACGGGCAGGTGACGAGCAGGTGCACCGCGGTGTGAACCCTAGCTTGTGCACGCTCCCCGCTCCCCCGGGACCTCCCGTGGCCCGGGCCGGCCCCTGCGGGGGAGGGGCGGCCAGGCCCAGGCCGCTGGCCGGAGGCCTTCCCTCCTGCAGCCTGGCCCCTCGCCACGGCCGCCAGGGCCCCCCGCTCACCAGGGCAGGGCCAAGGGGCTGCCTGCGCCTCCAGCCCCCACGGCTGCGGAACCCCGTCCTCGGGGGATGGTCCGTCCACGGTGTCCCCACTGCTCGCTGCGCTGTCCTCCTGACCTGAAATGACACGCAGGTGCCGAGACAGCGTCAGACGCGGCAGACTCGCCACGGGCACCATCTCCCTGCTCTAGCGCTTTCTGCTTCAGAAAAACAACCAGGTGGCCACAGGGCCGTGTGCACAAACGTTGAGCCGCTGTGTCGTACACCCGAAAACAACGTTAAGTGTCGGTTATACCTCACGACCCGAACGAACTGCTTCCCTTTGCACTTCCCTCGATCTGCGGCACCACTCCCTGCCCGCCCTGACCCCTGCACCCTGAGACCTCAGTACAGGGGAGCCCTTCGTGGGAGCACGCCACGCGAGCTGAGCGGCAGGCAGCACCCCGCACGGCACGTTCACGGCGAGACCGTGAGGCCACACGCCTTGGTCTAACGGCGGCCTTGGAGGGCAACGCACTGCCCCTTCCCTCCTCCTCCTCACGGTAGCCACCCGAGCAGGCGGCCGGCCGTCCACGAGGGTCTGAGGGACAGTCGCAGAATTGTGGATTCGGGGGCCTGGAAGCAACTTTCAAGCAGCCTCCCCGGTTTCCCAGTCGCGGTGAGCAGACGAGGCCCGGGCCCCACGTCGGGAGCCTGACTGCTTTCAGATCGTGATGAAGCAGAAAAGGAAATACGAGTGGTTTTGCTTTAAAAACCAGCCAACAAGGAAAACACTGGCCCAAGAGAGAGGACCTTCCCCCCACGGGAGCTGAGGATAAAACCAAGACGCACGAGCCGTGCGCTCCAGCCGTGTGGCCTGCGGTGACGGTGGGGCACGCCGAGGCCGCTGACAGCAGACGGTCTGCAGCCGCCTGTGCTCTGGGAGTCCCCTGGGTGCAGCCGCTCCCCCTACGGCCCAAGGGGCGAGGGTCGAAGCCGTGACAGGGAAGCTGGGCCGAGGGTGATGCTGGCTGGAGACACGACAGTCTGCAGGGGCCACAGGTGGGGCCCGCCTCTCTCACGTGCTCACACGTCCCACGCCGCCGGGACGGTGGCGGCTCTTTCGGCTTGAACCCCGAGGGCCAGCCGCGCCTCACACCGCAGCTCGGAACGATGAGCTCACCAGGGGCCGGCCCGCTGCACGGAGGCCTCCTCCTCGCAGACGCCACAGTGCTGGCTCCTTCGCTGGTGGCTCTAGAAAAGACAGAGACCCAGCGACCCCGACTTCAGACCCCTGAGGCCGACGGCCGGCTCCCCGCTTTGTGGGGGCAGTGGCCCCCGCAGCGACCTCGCAGCCGGCCGCACAGCGGACGAGCGCGGGGCCTCTGTGCTCCCTTGGTCAGTGTCCCCTCTCCCCTGCCATCCCTCGGCGCCCCGTTCCTGGCCACGTGCGGCTGCATGGCGGGCGCTGGCGACTGCCCCAGGGAGGGACCCGGACCGAGGGCCAGCGCGTGCGGCTGTCCTTCAGAGAGAGACCGCGGGCTAACCACGCCGGCTGCACCGTCGGCCAGCGGCTGACGGCACGAGTCTGGAGCGAGGCGGGCGGGGCCCTGCTCAGCCCGAGCTCCCCACCCGGCAGATGCGGGCTCCGCCCACCGCAGGCCCGGAGGCCACCCCTGCGCCACCCCCGCCCAGGCGCTGCGAACCCCTCGCGGTGCTGAGCGTCTGCGACGCGGAGCCCCAGCTGGGCCGGCGGGAGCAGGAGCAGCGGGACAGAGTGGCGGCTGGAGGGCTTCTGGCCACACCGCCCCCTGAACCTGGGACTGCCGCACGTCACTCTTCACAAAGGGCCGCGCGCTCGGACGAGCCGGCAGCGGCCCACGGGGGCCGGTCACGCGGCACAGCCTCGCATCGGCTCTCCCAGGGTGCCCGGCGTCCCCTGCGCCTGCACGGCGCGGGAGGGGCTGTCACAAGGGGCGGCCTCTGCTCTGGCAACGCGCCTGGGTCGGCATTCCCCTGCCGGTCGGCTCACCTGTGCCTGATCCGTGCCAGGTGTGCCCGGAGGATGGACTGGATGATGGTGATGGCCTCCTCTTGCCCTGGGTCGTCCTCGGCCTGGACAGGGGGGCTCGGGACGCAGGGTGGGGGCGAGTCCTGAGGCAACGACACAGGGACGGGCGCTGTCTCAGAGCGCCGCCCACCCTGCAGCGGGGACTGCCGCCCGGGACCGCGGACAGCCCAGCGGACCACGGCCCCGTTCCAGGCGGCGACTCCTGCCTGTGGCTCTTAATCCTTGGCGTCTAGCGCCTTAAGGTGGACACCCTGTCCCCCCTCGGAGGTGGGGCTGACCGGGAGGCCTGTCCCTCCCTGACTGTGCTTTGGCTGCAGGACACGCGGCTTGCGCTCCGGCACCTCTGGGCAGCTGGGCCTGCGGCAGGGGCACCACCGCGTGGCCCGAAGGTGCCGGCGCGGGGGACAGGGCACCCCAGGGCAGGGCACGCGACGGGAAGGCGGCCCCCTTCCTGGGCTGACGAGGTCCGAGAAGAAGGGGTGACTGTGAGTGCTCGGGGCTGGCCGGCCCCCGCAGGGTTACCTGGCTGGGGAGGCTGGGCACGCCGGGGGGCTCCGAATCCCACGCGTGTCTGGACACTAGCTCTGCCCGTGCCAGGTGTCCTCTGAAGGCCGCCTGAAGCACAGCAGCCGCCTGTCGGGACAGAGGACAGAGGGGGTGTTGGCCTCCCCGGGGGGCGGCGGGCCCGGCTTACGGGAGGTTCTCGAGTAAAAGGCTCTGACGGCAGAGGAAGCGACGTCCCCCGTGACTCGTGGTCACAGAAGCACCGGACGGACCTCTCACCAGAACCTCCTACAGCGGAAACGCGCCAACCCCCCAGGGCCGCCGACCTCCGTGAACGGAGTCCGGGGACGCAAACGAGTCACGTTAGAGCCGTCACGTCAGCAGCCAGCGCGGCCGACTCCGGCCCACGGCGCACGCTCGGTGAGGCTCCCGCGCTGAGGCCGCGGACCCGGGTCCGTGCGCGTGTCCTGCGGGTGTCCTGGGACGCGCCCGAGAGCCACGCGTGGATCCGAGACCGGAGCCCGGGGTCTGGGCAGCGCGCGTCGGCCCGGCCCGGGCCTCACTGCCTCGCGAGGGGCTTGAGCTCTGCGGTTCTGGGAGGCCGACACGGCGCGCTGAGTCCCGACACACGCACGGTTCTCGACACCCCGTAATCAAGTCGCCACAAAGAAGCCTCTTTGTCCTCCAAGGCAGGGCGCAGGGGGCGTCCCGAACACGGGTTAAAACCAGCACGGCCACGGAAGCCAAGGGCAGGGCCGGCCCTGGGGCGGGGACCCGCTGACGCGGCGACCGCGGCGACTAACCAGGAGGCCCGCGCCCCCGGACGCCCCCGGGGCCCCTGCCCCCGCTGGGGCGGTGGCCACCGCGCCCGGGGCAGCACGACAGAGGGGAGCAGGCCACGCGCCACGCGCCGCGCCCGCGCGTCAGCCCAGCGTCACGGCCCCCCCCCCGCAGGGCTCCTGGCACCTTGCCTCAGGCGCAAGGGGCTTGAGGAGGTTTCCGCGGGAGGCCGGGCAGCTCGGACCTGCACCGTCACGGCCAGCGGTTCCCCGTGCTTGCAGTGCACCCCACTGACTTCCTGTCCCACAGGCGTCCCTCGCGCCTGTCACTCGGACCTGCTCTGCTTTCCCCAACGGGCCCCTGGGCTTCACGTGCAGGAAGCCCTGCCTGGGGTGCCCGTGCCCTCGCTTCCCAGCCCCACGGGGTCCTGCCAGGCCTGGCTCCAGGGTCGCCCCCGGGGGGAGTCTCCAGGCCTCGCACGCAGGCCCAGCAGCCCGGTCACCAGGGGTTCGCCTGTCTGCCTCGCTGCCCCCGTGTGAGCTAGCCTGACGCAAGCGGATGACCGATGAGTGTGTGTTGAATGAATGAATGAATGAATGCGAAGGCGTGAGGTCGTCAGAGCGTTCGCTTGACGTTAATGCCACGCACGCATCGTGGCCGGAACGCGGGGGTCTGGCCGACTTCATGCAGACAGGCGCTTGACGGCGCTCCCCGAGGTAGCCCCACGCTCCCTTCTCTCCGAAGCGAAATGCGAACTTCAGCACGGGTGGGGCCAACTCTTACCTCATCCACGCCGGCCTCGTTTTTCTGAAACAAAGAGAGAAGTGATGAGTTAACACGAGAACGAATGTCCATTCCTGGGCCTGCCCCCGCCGGGCCCCGGCGATGCGAAGGCCGAACCGGCCGCCCCTGACGCGGCTGCAGACAGCACCGCCTCGGCACCGCGTTCGGCCGCCCTGGGGAGCCGCCCCCCTCCCTGGGGGACGCAGCCCCCCCCAGCCATGACCATTCTGTCTCCACGTCTTCCCACGCATCAGCTGCACGCCGAAGGGACTCGAGCTCTGCGGGTCAGGGGACCGGTGGCCGGCAGCGGGGAGCCCCCGGCACGCGCCCCGGGGTGCAGGCCGGCAGCGGGGAGACCCCGGCACGCGCCCCGGGGTGCAAACCGGCAGTGGGGCGTCGCAGCGCCCTCACCTGCTCCCTGTGCGCCTTCCAGCGGGCCTGCAGGGTCCTGGCGGCGGCCTGTCTGCGCCCCTCCGGGCAGGGGCAGGGGGGGCTGGCCTCTGGCTCACGGCCCTGCTGAGGGGGACCGCAGGCTGTCCCGGACGCTCGGGGCTCCTCCTGGGCCTGCGGGACATCCAAGGGTAGAGGGCGCTCAGCCGGGCAGGAAGACGGCTCTGGGGAGCGTGGCAGGGCGTCACTGGGCGCGACACAGGCGGCGCTCGTCAGACTCGACCTCTTCGTTTGGAGGAAAACTGCACCTACACGGGCCAGCACGCCCCGTGACGGGGCTCTCCGGAGAAAACGCCCAGCTGGCCAAGAGCTCGGGGCGCCCCCGGCCTCCGCCCCCGCGGGCGGCGTGCAGCGCTCCCGGCCAGGGCAGGCGGCGGCCCGGCGCACGACGTGGCGCTCGGCTCAGGGGCGCCCGCCCGGGCAAGAACGGCCGCTCTCCAGGGTCCTGTTTTGGTCTGTTTAGTCTGTGTTACGAAAATGGGACTTCTACGATTAAAGGCAGCGACGTCTAACTTGGTTTCTGAGGTAGAAAGAAGCAAGAATTGCTATTGTTACCATCAAAATAACACTGATTTCTGCCATTTATGGGCCCTGGTAGGTGACGTACCAGGATACCTCTCAGCAAAGTAAAAACCTGGACTGTTCTTGTCACACTGGAGAAGCAGGCTCGGCGACACGCTGGAGAAAGCTCTGGGAACCGGGCACCGTCGCAAGTCCGACACGCCTGCCGCTGACGGGCCACAGGGCTCCCGGCACGTCGCCGCTGCCACGTCTCCTCTGGGCACTCACGGCCACTCCCGCCAAGGCCCCCGACGCAGCCTCTGCCACCCTGGAAAGGGCCAGGCCTCCTTCCCCTGTCCTAACGCACCTCCAGGCTGTCGCTCCATGGGGGCCGCGTGGTCTGTCCACGCCACCGTCGGCTTGTGCCACTGTGTGTGTCCCGTTACGGCACGGGGGAGCCAGCGCCCAGAGGCCTCCACAGCCACATGCCGGTGAGAGAACCGGCGTGGGGGCTACCTGACTCTGGGGGCGCCTTAGAGAGAAGCGGACACACCTGCGTCTACCTAGGCGGTGCCCTGGGGCTCGGGGGAAGCCCTGCCCTTTCGGCCCGGCTCAGGCGACAGGTCATGAGGAGGCCCCCAAAGGGCCGTGTCTCGCACAACTGCCCCGTGGCACGCCCTGCACCAGCGAGGTGGCAGCTGCGCTTGGCGTGCCCCACACTCAGGGTCGTGCCTGCTGCGGGCAGACAGGGCAGGCGCTCCGGTGAGCGGGGCCTCCTGGAAAGTGACCGTCACACAGAGTGGCTAGTCTCTTGGACGCTCGGACCATGGGCCACGCTGCAGGACTCAGAACATTACCCACAGCACTCGAAAAACCGTCACGGAAACGCACCTGCACAGGTAACACTGAAGGTGTACCTCGTGGAACAGCAAAGCCAGCTTCCGCAGGGAGGAGGTGGACTCGCACTGCCCAGGCCAGGCGCCAGGCCCGTGGGACACGCAGGCCAGGGCCGGCGCACGCGGCAACCCCTGCCGCCCGGCTGGCAGCGTGCGTGCGCCTCCCCCGCGTGCAGACGCGCTCAGCCCCTCTCTCCCGTCCTGATCTGAGCTCTGGGCCCGCAGTGTCGCACACGCCACAAGAGACTCGAACGCTAGGGCTCCCGACAAATGAGCTGCGGAGGGAATCCGGCCCCGAGGAGGCAGACAACGCACCCTGCAGTCCGCTACGCCTCCCTTCTGGCGGCCAGTGACCACCTCTGTCAGGCCACTCGCTGCTGACACAGTAAGGCCCTTTCTGAAACCACCACCGCTTGGCCAAACCGCGTGCCAGGTACCCGCCTGCCACGCGGGGGAGCCCAGGTGGCACTGAGACCTTCGGGCGCAGAAGGGGTCACAGAACAGGGGTCGCAAGGAGGCTGGGGGAACACCGGCCCGTCTGCATTGCGTGTGTGGGTCACGGCCGCCCGCGCTGGCTCTGCCGACCCCACGCCTGGCGGACAGGCCCTCGGGGGCCAGCGCTGCCGCAGGACCTCAGCACCGCTCCCCGGAGCGGCAGCAGACGTCAGAGCGTACCCGCCCCTGGAGAGTCGCTGCTGGAGCACAGGGTCAGAGGGAAGGCACGCTCCCGCCACCAGAGCCCCGGGGCACCCGGGCCCGGGCCAGCAGGGACCAGCACCCCCGGCTCCGCGGAGGGGCCGGGGACCGCGCACGGCCACGGACCACCTCCTCGTCCACACACACCATTAGCCCAGGACTTGGGGTTTAGCACACGCAGTTTACAGAAATCCGCTGATGACAGAAGGAAACGGAACCGTCCGTGTGCACGTCGGGAAACCCCTGGCGTGGGGGCCATCAGGGTCACAGTGTCCCAGCCACGCCCCAGCAATCTGAGCCTTACCTCAGGCGTCACTTCCACGGGGCCACCTTCCTCCTCTTTCTTGGTTTCTTCTAGTTCTTGAAACTTCTTGGTAAGCGTTTCAATTTCCTCTCTAAAGCACGAAAGGAAAAGATAACACCTTACTGGTCCCCGTGCTGGAGGAGATGTCTGTGACAAGAGGGACAGGCCCTGCAGCTGGCATGGCCACCTCTCCCAGGGCACTGTGGGAGCCCCGGCCGCCACCGCGCTGCACCGCAGGACGTGCGTCTGCCTCCTCGTCGGGAGGGGCGGCCAGGGGCCGGCACGGGGGAGGGCGGGAGGCACTGAGAACCGCTGACCGCACGGGGAACGGGCAGACCACGTGCGGTTTTCATAAACGGTGTGAACGGAGGTAAAATGCACGTCTGCCCCGATGCTGAAGGCAAAGAGAACCCTCTCCTCCCTGGACACCTGCCCTCGCTGTCTGACCCTCTCTCTGTCTGACCCTTGGCATCTGGCCACAGCTCCCCTCAACACGCAGGTCCTGATTCATCTCAGTCACCGGTGTCCAATGACTCTGAGCCCTACACGTTTCTGCTCAGGTTTCCGATCTGCTCTCTGCTCTGCCGGGCGCTTCTGTTGACGAGGCGTCCACACGGCACGGAACGCGCCCCCTCGCGGCACGGCTGCGGCTGGGCAGTGCGCTCGCAGTGGCCTGCAGCCGCCGCCACCTACCGCGAGGACATTTAGGTCGCCCCCGCCTGCCCCGGCGACCGCTCATCTGCTCCCCGTCCCTGCGGGTCTGCCTGTGCGGGGTGCCCCGGGGCCGGGCGCCAGGCGCCTTCCCGGCTGCGCCCATCGTTGCGTGCGCCGCCCGTGCTGCGGCGTGCGTCCGCGCCTCACTCCCTTCCTCCCCTCGTGTGCACACGCCTCGGGTTTTTATCTGGTCATCGGCTGACGGACACTTGGGCTGTTCCCACTTTCTGGCCGTCATGGACAACGATGCTACGAAGGCGTGTGGGAGGCGATGACCCCTGAAGTGGGGGCCGACACCCAGACTGAGGGGTGTGCCCACGGCAGCTGCCATGACGCCTGCTCCCCCCGACACTGTCCTGTACGAGGTGAGCCCTTCCCCAGCGTTCGGATCCTCACTCGGAAGGAACCCCCGTGAGTCTGGGGACGAGCGTGCCTGAGGCTGCAGCCGGCTGCAGCAGGCGGGGGCCGGCGCGTGGCCGTGGGCAGAGCCGGGACTGTGTGCTCCCTCTGGAAACCCTGGCTCCGGCTCACTCACCTCAAAGCCTCCTCTCTTTCTCTTCTCTCCTTCTCACCTTCCTTCACACTTTCCAGCTCCCTCTGCAAGTCGACCTTTGCCTGGAGTAGCTGCTTCACTTCCAGGCTGAACACACAGAACCAGAGACATTCCAGCGGTCATTAGCACAGAGGACCACAGTTACACCAGGCGTCGCAGGGCCGGGAGTGCTCAGGGAAAAATAACGCAGCCCAACCCCCTAACCGATGACAGTGGACACATAGCCGGGGCCGGAGGAAAGAGGGCCAGGGACAGACTGGGGTCCCGAGTTGGATGTCACTGGGCACCTGCTGTCAGGGGGACACGGCGGGGAGTGAGCCCCGACTCGGGGGAGCCCCGCCTCTCGGCCTGTCTCCCGGGGAGGTACACTACCCTGTCAGACAGTAGGCACCCAGTCCGTGCCCCAGACGAGCGCTCTGAAGGGCCACGTGAACTACGTTGGGGGGGTGCTGCCTGAGCGGAGGGCTTGAGGACGAAGTGGGGGCACCCCAACTGCACTGCTCCCCAGACAGGCTTTCCTGGGCCCCCCAGGTGACTCGTGGCTCAGAATGTGGCTTTAACACAACCTCCGTCTGAAGCTCAGTCCCACTGCTTTCTGTCACAGTGACTTTTCAGGGTCCCGTGAAAGTCTGTAGGAACCAGAGTACACGCCCTAGGGGGTCCGCAGAGAAGGGCACAGTCGGGGTCAGTCACTGAAGCTACCATCGTGCCATGTGACGGCTTAAGAGCTCACCACAGACGTGACCTACCTTTCAAAATGACTAGACTAATTCTCGCAAAGAACCTCTGTGTGTGTGTGTAACAGGCGACTGGGAAAGGCTTGGCCTTCTGCTATGACAGAAAGGAGTAGGGGACCTAGGCTGCGAGCCAGCCAGGGAGCCCTTCTCAGGCCTAGATGTGGACGCGAGTCATGGTGAGGTCACATGAGACAGATGGGTTCCAGAGGCTTGGGGCAGCTGAGGTGCCGCATCTCTAGCCACCTCCCCGGTGGGCGGGGCTGGGGCGCCGCATCTCTAACCAGCTCCTGGGTGGGCGGGGCTGGGGCGCAGCATCTCTAGCCAGCTCCCCGTCTGTGCTTAGGTGGCTTCCCAGGCATCGCTCTGGGTAGCAAGGTCTGGGAGATAAACCCCATCTCGAAGAGCATGCGGTAGCTCGCTCACGACAGAACAGTGACGAGAGAGGCCCCAAGGAAGCAGCGGGAGGAAGAGGAGGGTGCATTTTAGGTGAACTACAGATCAAGATGCTGCAGCACAGAGAATAAGCGAAATCTGAGGCTTTGCCCTTCAAGACTTAGGGCCACACCGAACAGCTCACAGCATTTGTGTCTTATTTGGTATAGGTGACAGAGACACGTCACTGAGTCTTTAAACCACTCCGTATAAGATCTAATTGATGGCATACCTATTTTACGAGAGTTAACAAAACCATTTTTCTCTAAAAAAGTTAGGAAACCCCTCTAGCAGTCAGTGTTAAGAGATCTGAATGCCCATCTCCTTGGGAAACCTGATGTGGCCAATTAACGTTTTCTTTTTACCACTAAAGCTGCCTTCATGTCACAACCGAAACGTAAGCTCTGGAACCACGTACAAGT
Organism: Eidolon dupreanum; assembly: GCA_028627145.1. Lineage (NCBI taxonomy): Eukaryota > Metazoa > Chordata > Mammalia > Chiroptera > Pteropodidae > Eidolon > Eidolon dupreanum. The sequence goes on from CM053515.1 coordinate 851,286, forward strand.
ACTCGTGCGGTCGCTCCTGTGAGCTGAGCGCGCCCAAGTCCACGGGGACGGTGGACGGTGGATGGTGGGCGCCTCACAGAAACGCAGGTGGGTGGGAGGGGGGCCCCGGGGCGGGAAGCTGCCGCGCCCGTCACGTACTCTCTGTCCTGCAGCTGTGCCCGCAGGGCCCGCCGCTCGCCCTTCAGGCTCCTCACTGCAGCCCGGACACGCTCGCTCTCCTCCAGGTGCTCGGCCGGTGGCTGCCCGTGCCCCGTGGAGCTGGACGGGGTGTGAGCCAGGAGGTCTGAGCGGGCCTCATCCGAAGACTGGGGCTTGGGGCTCTCCACGGGGCCGATCTCCTGGGGTAACACGGGCGGGTTAGCGCGACCTCCAGAGACCCCGTGGCCGCCGGCCTCGTGCAGCCCAGAAGGGCTCCGCCTCAGGGCCCCCGATGCCCTCCAGGGCCGGTCCTTCCCCTCAAGCTCGGCTTCCCAGCGGTCCACGGTTTATAAAAACCTATTCAGCTTTCAGCCTATAAACGTGTAAAATTATTACTCTTTTAAATGTTCCCCTCTAGGTTTACTTTTCTCGGCCAAATAACATGACACCACGATCTCCGTCAATAAAACCAGATTGGCTATGAGTCTGCAAATTCACACGGGGAAGGAGAAATGTTAACCAGATTCTCGGGTGGGCAGAGTGCAGCCGACCAGTCTTCTGTGAACCCAAGTGTCACACGCTGGTGAGAATGCCCGTCTGGGATGAGACGGGCAGTGAACAGCCGAGGCGCACACAGGAGGCTGGGTTCGGAAGGGCTCTGGGGTGTCTGCGCCCACCTTGCCGTAATGGGGCAGGCACGGCGTGGCCCTCGGTCTGTCCACTCCTTGGTCTGGCAATGGCACTGTGGCCGTGAGCGGAGGCCCTGGCCCCCCGCCCCTCGGACACCCAGCTGCCCTGCGCCAGGCGGGCGGTGCTAGGGCGCGTGCCTCTCACCTTTTCCAGCTCCGCGATCCGCCTCAGCAGCCGCGGCTTACTCCACTCCATGTAGCCTGGGGAAGGGACACAGTTTAAGGCACACTCCGTGCCGCCGCCCTGACGGGCCCCTCTGCCAGACCGCCCTTCCCAAGCGAGCAGAGGGGCCTCCTCCAGTGCCGCGAAGCTGCCCCTCAGCTCTCAGGCCTGCGTCCAGCTGCCACGGCCTTGGAGGGGCCCCGTCTGCAGGCGCACACCTGCCCACCTGCCACCTCTTTCCCTCCCCTCCTTTGTTCTGCTCCTTGCACTCATTGACCTGTGGGCCCCCCTCCCCGACGGGATGCCACGGCCACGAGACGTCTGCGTGCTCGTCCGCCGTGGTCTCCAGCGCCCGGCACGCAGTGGGCACGTGTTAAATCTCGCCGCGCATTCAGCGCGTGTCCCAGCTGTCTGTCTGCGCCTGGCCCATGTGGCCGGGCCTGGGCAATGGGCAGGCAGGAAGGCCTGCGTCCGTCAAAGAACCAGGCACGTGGCCTCTCCCCACGTGTCCCCTCCCGGTGGCCCTGGAGAGACACCCTTTATCCTGGAGACGGTGGGCGAGTGGCTCAGCACGCGGTCCAGGTCCTCCTTCAGGCTGCGGTTCTCCTCCGTGAGCTCCTGCACGCTCCGGGATAGGCTCAGCAGGACGCTGCTCGCCTTCTTCTGCCTCCTGAGGCTGGCTTTCTTCTCCGACGGCCTGCGGGCCAGAAACCAAGCGGCGGACGTCTAGGTTTCCGAACTGATTTAATGTCACACGGGAGGGGGGAGGTCGTGCAGGTGAGTGTGTGCAGTCCGCAGGGATCCTAAGTGTGACCACACGGAAGCAACCTGTGACCCCCCCCGAATGCTCCTTCCAACGAGTCGACCTGTGTGACAGCATAGTGCACTCAGTGATTCGCAATGTTTTAAATTGCATCACTAAAGAGTCCATGGTTTACTTTCTCTTGTTACTTAAGCACCTATATGATAGTTTTGGTCTTGATCTTACCCCAGAGTCTAAACCACACAGACCGTATCCACAGACTGGCCTGCTCGCGGACATGGGCAGAGAGGCTAAAATCCAGAGTCGCCGGCGGGCACGTGCCCAGCTCGGGCCGAACGAGGCACCGCTCTGCCTCTCACGTCTCTGGGCCTACTCAGCACGTGCTTTTCACGAGTTCGTGCTCTGTCAGTGCGTTCACTGTTTAAATCGACCCCTCGGTGCAGAGCCGAGTGCGGCCCGAGTGCCCAGGGAGGGCGGCCGGAGACCCTCCGGGCCGAGTTCAGTGTCAGCACGTGGACAGTGCACGTGGAGGTGTCTCTGAGCAGAAACGCACCTAGCTCCAGTTACGCACTGCCGGCTCACGACCAGAGCCGCGCTCCGCCCCCCGGGGCACGCTCGCTCCCGACAGCTCAGCGCACGCGCAGACCACGGGGCTCACCGCTGCAGACGGCGAGGGCCGGCCAGAGTGCCACCTGGCCCTTTACGGACAAGTCTGCCAACCTGTCGTCAACTACGGGCATACGCCGGGCCGGCCGTGTAAACTCCCCGCAAACGTTCAGGACCGACTAGAGGCTGCAGCACACAAGCCTGATTGGGGACCGGGACCCCATCGCTGCCAGCACGGTGTGGGCTGGGAAGGGTGGGGCAAGCCTAGAGTGCGGCCGCCCTGCCGTCCCTCTGAGAAGCTCATGTGGCAACACGAACTTGCACTTGGTGCTGAACTCTCCCCAACAGGAAGACCCGCCTGGGGAACCAGTGCTGCCGGGCGGTGCGGACGGCGACTGCCGGTCAGCACAGGGCGGTGGCCGGGACCCCGGCGGCCACCCCACGGGAGCGCGGCAACCTGCGCACTGGCAGGAGGCGGGCGCGGGCCCGGCCCTGCTCTGCGGTCGGCGGTGCGCGGCCCGCGGCGGCCATGCTGCTCGGCGCGGAACGCGAGGCCCGCGCAGGGGCCCCGGCCCCCGACGGATCATCGTACTTCCTTCCCATGGTCTCGGAACTCGCCAGGAGGGTCTGCAGGCGATGGATCTGCAAAGGGCACATCAGAACGCGTGAGGACGCGTGCGTGGGGGCGCGAGCCAGCACAGCCCGCCTCCCTCCGAAGAGGCTGCGCACACGCCTGGCCCGTCCCGCGGCAGCAGCTGAGTGCTAGTGCTAGGGCGTGACACTCAGGCTGAGGCAGGAGAGCGGGGTCCCCGCAGGGCGGCGGGTGACCACCCAGGCCAGCAGCGGGGCCCGCGCGCCTTCTCCCGCCCTGCGCCCACTCTGGGCAGAAGGGCACCCACCTCCTCGTAGTAGGTCTCCATGGCAATCCGCATCTCCTCCAAGTTCGTGGTCTTTATGTCGGTCTGCAGTTTGCTAAAAACCCAAGTTCAGAGTTAACAGGGCAGTGCCAGCATTCCCGGGGCAGAGCAGAGGACGTGTCCCCAGGACATCACAGCCGGGCTGGGAGGGTAAGGCTGAGCTGGCCCTCGGCTGGCTGGTGGCCTCACACAGACTCCCTTCCAGATGACCAGCCACTTCCCAAGGTGAGTGACAAACTCCCTAATGATGCTCTTTACTAAGTAAGAGGCCGTCTTTAAAACCAGAGCCTGTGCGGACAGACCTCCGCGGCAGCAGGGACGATGTCCCCGGGGCAGCGGGAGGCTGTCCGCGTGAGGGACGGCCACTTGCCCCGCGGCTGGGGCGACCCTCCTTGTTCTCCACCTTTGGATAAAGGCTCTAACAGAAAAGGAAGGAAAGCCACACAGAGCAGGATTCTGAAACATGGAAAAAATCAGCAAGTGACGTTTTTTGAGGTGACCGTTTTAGCAGGAAACGAGGGAACCGCTGCGTGAAGAGGAGACGCAGGGAAACGGGTGGGACCTGAGCACCCTGGGCCAGCGCGAGCACCGCGGGGAGGACTCCCTTGGCCCCGAGACAGCGGGAACGAACCAGGACGGTGCCCAGCGAGGGGCGGCTGGGGGACGGGTGTAAGCATCGGGGTTCCCTGGGTCACGCTGGAGATGACGGCTGCTCCACAGGAGACCAAGGGCAGAGGCGTTTCTTAGACGCGACGGGCACAGGAAGGGGGGGAGGGAAACGCTGCGGCCTCGTGACGTTTGGAAGAGGGGCTGATGCCGACTGCTCTCTGGTGGACGGGGAAGTTGGGAGCAGGGGCGTGGCACAGGGCCTAGCAGGTGGGGACTGGAGTGGCAGTCTGAGGACAGAGCGCACAGCTCCCGCAGCCCGGGTGGGAGCCGGGGGCCGCGGCCGGCCTGCCAACCTCTCCGTACTGGATGGTGCTGTCCTTCTCCTTGCACTGCTGCTCCAGCTTCAGAATCCTCTGCTTCAGGCCACCCACGACCTGCCAACGAAACACGCCACGTCACGCTGGCCGCTCCATGTCCGCGCCCAGGCGGGTCCGGGGGGCCCCCTGCCCGCACGGCCGCCCGTCACAGGACCTCACTGCCCTCCGCCTCCTCGCTGGCTTCTCTGCTAGACCACAGCACAGTGAAGAAGGGGCCGCCGTCCCGCCCACTCCGTGCGGGGAGGCGAGTGAGTGGGCACAGGCGGGTGGGGGTCCCCAGGCAGACGCCCACCAGGCGCGGAGCCGCCCCCTGGGCCACGGTCCACGCTTAGGGGACCGCCAGGCACCTCCCCAGTTGTCTTCCAGGAAGACCCCAGTCACCAGATGCAAAGTCACCAGCCCCAACCCCTCCCATGAGAACTCAGCCCACACACTCCCTGCAGGTGAGCAGGGCGCAAGGAGGCAGGGCACGGCAGGACAGAGGCCTGAGGGGTCCCCAGGCCCCCGCGTCTCCCCGAGTGCCCGCTCACCGCCTGCCCTCCTTCCCTGTCAGTCCATCGCTTGGGGGGACGACAGCGGCATGTCCCTGAGCGGACGCCTCCCCTTCTTTTGAATGGCCCGACTACTCTCTAACTGGATTTTAAGGTAAGTTTAAGTTACCTTAGTGATACACGAATACATTTTGTTTAAAAACATTTAAATGTTACGGGTGAAACAGTATCCTTTGACACACCGCTCTCAACCAAACGCCGTCGCCAACGTGCAGTGCAGCAACGTGCAGTGCAGTCCCGAGACCGCGGGGACCCCGCGCTCTGCTGCGTGCGCGCCCCTGCAGTTCGGAAGTCCCGTGCTGGACGTCCACCAGGCCCAGGCACACGTGGCAGCCCGCAGCTCAGGGACGGTCTCGTGAGCCGTCCCTGCTGGTCCCTGCATCTCCGCGTCCTCGCACCGTATGATGCGCTCGGCAGAGCACCCCCTCTCCCGGGACAAGTCTGAGCGCCGAACCCACTGCAGCTACTGCAAATCCCTGGCCAGCCGCGCTGTGCACACGCGCAAACGTCTCCTGAGCGTCGATGACGAGTGGAAGGGTCCACCTGCGGACATAGCCACCGTGAAGGGTGGCCAGGCAGAACTGCACGTGCCCTGCGATCAACTTTAATAATAAAAGTAGAACAACAAAAATACAAGGAGCCTTTCCTCTCTACAAGCCCCCGTCATTTTCAGGACTCTATACCCTCAGCCAAATCACGTACGCAGCTCTACTGTTTTATATTCTTTATTCTTTTCTGAAGGTGTTTTGATGTACCGGAATTCCAATCTAAATGGCTTCTCCTCAATTTCCTTCCTGATGGGGCAGCTATAAAAAACCTTGTGCCAAAGGCTTTTTCTCCTGGATTTTCTGCGACCTGGTCCTAAGGAGCGGTGTTAGACAAGGGGTGACTTCACGGACCGCTGCGGCCGCATGTCACAGAGCCTAACACATCATGTCTGGCTCTGCGTGCCCGAGCTGCCCGAGCCCCCCATACCGGCTTGACAGCCTGCTTGTTTTGCTCCTTGAAGCTGAGGGTCTCCCCTCCCGGTGGCTGAGGACAAGGCCTTCGCTCCAGCATTGACTGCAGCTCAGCAGTGGGGACGGAGCGGACATTAGCCCGGCCTTCGGGGCTCACGGCCACTCACTGCTAACCCAGCTTGGGTGACTCCTTTAAGCTCGGTTTCCCGATTTTAAAGATGGGGCTGGAAGTCCCGGTCAGCACAGGCTGCGTGAGGTTGTGTACGTGTGCAAACTGCGCTGGGGCACTACCACGTCTACGTAAAACTATCTTCTGTGTCAGCATGCCGACTCCTTCCCAAGCCCTCACGCGTCTGCCTGCTGCTGTCCTTGCACAGAGCTGCTGGTCAGCAGAGCAGACAGACAGCCTTCCTTCCGTGCAGGTCAGGAGTGTCTGCGTGCGAGGCACAGAGAACGTCTGTGCCGATCGGTACCGCCCCGTTACACCGACCACTTCTGTCATGGTCTAACGGGTCTTTATTAAAATTTAATGTTATCAAACCCATTCATCATGACATGACTGTTACTTTATTCTTTGTGTGCGATAATCTCATAATTGCATCCCTTCCGGTTTTCAGCACTTCACACGAAACAAAAACGTACTTCCTGGACTCGCGTGAGGTTCGCTGTGACACGTTTTCCTCCAACTGCCAGTTTATTACCACAGCATTAATCATGTCGTGGCTCCATTTTCCATCGTTTCATTGCATTCGCTATGTTACGTGTTACTGAGCAACGATGTTTGTGTGTGTTTTAAGGTCTTCGTCCCATTCCTGCTTTGCTTGTTTCAAATCAGTATCGCTGGGTAAGTGCGACGTGTCTCCCTGGGTAGGACGGGGCGGTCCCCCACTGCGCCCACTTTCCTACAGCAGACCTTGGGCCCGTGGAAAGCCTGCTGGGCCCGCACCCCCTCCTGGCCCTGCAGCGTCTCCTGTCACCCGCACCGCTCCGTGGGGACTGGGTTCAGAGAGCCTGGGGCCCTTCCTGTGCGTCTGCTACTCCTCGGGGGGAGGGCCCCCTCGCCGCGGGCTGCTCTGGACGTGAGAGCTCACTGCCCAGGCGTCCCAGCTGCCGGCGGCGGTACTCACCCAGCCGGTCTCAGGCCTGTCCTCTGCCGGAGTGCGAATAGAACCCGGGCCCTGTGGGGAGCGGAGCGAGACGTGACAGCGGGCGGCGCGGCCCCCTCTGCCCCCGCCGGGCCGCGTGGTGGGCCTCCGGGCTGGGCCGGGCCGGACTTACGCGGGCCGGATCCAAAAGCTGCTCTATCTGCCGATCCTTCCTGCTCTTTTCCTCTTCCAGGCGCCGAAGCTTCGTCTTCATCAGATCCAGCTCGCTCTTCTGCATGCGTAACGACTGGAGGAAGAAGGGCCTCATGCACCCGGCGCCCGCCGCCCGCACACGCACCGCCAGGGACACCCGGCTGGGGGACGCTCCGAGCCGCCTGCCGCATGCACGCACACCGCCGGGGACACCTGGCTGGGGGGACGCTCCAGGCCGCCTGGTTCGCCAGGCGCGGGGTGGCGGTGGGCAGGGCCTGGGCGGCAGGGCAAGAAGCACCGAAGGGCACGGCGGCACTGGGTGGGGACAGGGCGAGGGCCGGCCAGGTGCAGGACCACCCACGCAGCTAGGGACGCCGTGCCCCACGAGGAGCGCTACAGATGGACACTGTGGGCGGTGCTGCTGCCGGGCGCCGGGTCACGTGTCCTCCGCGGCCACCCGAGAAGCCCTCGGTGGTCACACCACCTATAACCCAGACTCGTCAGACTCTAACGTCCATTTACGCTCCTCAGCCTCCGCTGAGGCCAGCCGGTCGGGGCAACGGCTCCCGAGCGTGCACCTGTGAATCGACCTCTCCCCAACCTGCGGCGAGCTGAGACCTGTGGCCACGCTGCACGGCGCTGAGCTTATTCACTGTCTGCACCTCTCCTGCACCTCGAAACATCTGCCTGCTACTCTGGGCTCACTCAGCCCTCTTACGACATGGCGACAGAGGGCACCTGTATTTCCAACGTCCTCGCTGGATACACCTCTTCCCGAGTCTGTGACACCCTGCGGCCTGAAGAGCGTGAGGCTGGCACAGTGCCCACGCCTCGGCCAAGAGATGCCCACGCAGGTCAGCTGGGGCCACGGTCACCTGGCATCCGGCACCAGCCTGCACCTGAGCTACCAGTTATCCTAGAAACATCCTCCTGTTAAGGGACTCGCGGTGCTCGGAAGAGGGACAGAGTCTGAACGAAGCGGCCACCATGGGCGGAAGTCCTGGTTCTGCTACTGGCGGACCCCGGACAGGCTGCTGAGCTCTGTCTCGGGTCCTCACCAGCAACAGCTGTCACCCATCTCGGGCCGCTCTGCGGAGATGCATGTGAATGGTGGCATTAACACTGCAGGAACACACCAAGCGGAGGCTGCCGACAGGAGCGACTGTAGGGCCAAGCCTCGGGGGGCAGAGGGACTGAGGGCGACACGTCCCCCAGTGTTCACCCCCGGGGCAGAGGCAGGGCACCAGTACAGCTGGTGCTGGGCCGTTCCCAAACCGGGGTCGCCGGCCGCGGCATAAGCTCAGTGTCACGCCACAGCCCACACCCTTTCCACACGACCCCCCATGACCCCCCACTGTTGCGGAAGGTTTCGCCGTTTAACATCAACCAAGAACAGACGGAAATAGCACCTTCTTCAACTCGATGATCTCGTCATACATGTCTTCCTTCTCTCTGTAGACAGGGGTCCCGAGGACACGACCTGGAGGAAGACACACAGCCTCTTAAAAGACTGTCTGAAAAGGAGAAAGAATTCTGGGGTATGCCTTAGTCAAAACCTGGAAGTTAGTAAAATTATCTTTAAAAAAAAAAAAAAGAGCAGAAATATCGCAATGTTTTTAACCCAATCACGACACTGTTCCAAAAAAGAAACCAAAAATGGTAGTGACAAGGAAGGAGGAAGCAAGGGAGCACGCAGAGGACATGAGCACAGGGTGTGGGGTTAGAGAAGGAGGTCAAAGGAGAAGCGACGTGTTTAGGTTTCACAGCAAATGCAACAAAAAGACAGACGAGCAACGCTCAGAGCCGACGTCCACGCTGCGCGGGGCACTCTGGTTTCACGGTGACACATACTGTATTAGGACTCCTCGCCAGCACTGCGGGAGGTGACAGCCCGCGGGCTACAGCAAGAGGTGTCACCGGGCTTTTGACGCGCGGGGAAAGGCAGGGAGAGGCTTGGGAGGACGCCCAAGGGCAAGGACCAGAGCGGGAGACAGACGTGACCACAAACTGACGCCTTCTGTGAGATTTGGGCTTTTCCTACTATTTGCGATGTTCCTTTCTAGTATTGTTTATGTGATACATGTCAATGAGATTGGGGAGCAGGCACACGTGAAGCCAGGGACATGTCGCTGTCCGTGGGACAACGGCCCTTCTGAGGAGGGCAGAATGGACCGTCAGGCTCACTGTCCTCGGGACACTCCGTGGCCTCCTCCTGATGGGGCTGTACAGGATGCCCCATCTCGCTGCCTTCTGCTTTTCCTTAGTTACGGCCTTGTCACCCTCAACGTGCCACGTGGCTGGCAGACCCCGAGATGTGACCTTTTGGTTCTTACAGCTGTCAGCCTGGCTGGAGCACTCGCCAAGGGGAGGGCGGAGGCCGGGGCTGGGTTTGAAGGCAGGGACAAGCACACACAACGGAAGGCTCTGCCTCTGATAATCAATCACCTTCTTGGGCCAGAGGAAGCTGAGCCAGCCAGAAACGGCGGCACACGGCGGTGAGCCGACAAACGTTCAACTGGTTCTCGAAAACGGGCAAAGCTTGAATTGTGGCATCCGCCCATTTCCACGGTGAAAGTGGCCACACCATGTCCAGTTTCGGACTGCCACAAAATTCCGACAAGTTCAACAGCTGGCTCTCGCAAGCCACTGGGAGCTGGCTCCAACACACCCCGGCCGGTGCGACGTCAACACGAGACCCAAAAGGATCAGGGGTCACACGTGCAAACCAAACTGTCAGAAACCACACTCCCGTGTCACGCCAAAGCCGGGGGCTCGACGTCTTGGATTAAGCCCAATGTCACCCAGACAAGGCACATTTCGAATCAGCGCCCGCAGTTTCGGAAAGGTCTCCGCAGCGGGAAAGGTCGCGACCGGAGCAACCACACACCTTGCTTCGCGCCTCCCAGCCACAGCTTCTGCGGCGTCAGGGACATTCTGTGACCAAGGGGCATGCTCGCCGCGGTCCTCAGAGATTTCCAGGATGCCACTTTCCTCGGCTTAGAGTAATACGGTGACTCTGAAAGCCAATACATGGTTTTAGAGAAGCAAAATTCAATGTCACCTGACCACATGTGCTTTAGAGAGACAAAACCATAAAACAAAATATTCACAGGGCTTAACGACTCCCGGTAAAACATCCTGAAGAAAATAAAAAAGCCATATGTACATATACTTACATTTGTTTTTTAAAATAACACATAAAGAAATAATATAATGGGAACTTTTAAATATAAATCCATAATTCTATCAATATTACAAAATTTAACTTTCCATTCAATTTTTTTAGATACATACATATTTTGTACATAGTTTCAGTCATAGTAGATACATAATTTTGTACTCTTTATACTTAACACTGTAAATATTTTTTCATGTTGTTACAGAGTGATGTTTAGAACTTAATATGTAAAATATTTAAAAGAAATGAGAAAAAATGATATCTTTGCAGAGCATTTTTGAATTTGTCATCAGAACAAGGGAAATCTTTTAAAAATATTTTTAAATCTGGGCTTTCATTTCTTTAATTATGTGAAATATGACAAACTTATACAAAAGGACGTTATTTATAAAACATGTTTATATTTCTTAAATAGCAAAAAGAAGTATATCTGTAGAAGGTCTTAATATTCTAAGTCTAATAATATTTAATTTTTAAAATTTCTAAGTTATTTCCATGGCTTTAAAAGTTATGGAAAATTTCCCATAATTTAGAACGAGGGAACAAAAACACAGCAGACCCCAACCCGACGTGTGTCACCCACCCAGGACCTGCTCCAGCTATTCTGCCTTCCAAACTTTAAAGAGCCGCTAAAGTGCTCAGTTACGAAAGCAAATGAGTGATTACAAAACACCTGCCGTGACACTGCCCTCTAAGCGGACGGGACTTGTTAAGGAGCCGGGAGAATTCCTGCGGAAGACCTGAGAGGGACGGATGAGAGCTGGGGAGGGAGGGGGGAGTGAGATGGGAGGGGGGGAGGAAGCACGTGGGTGCCTGGCGCTGCCCGCCCTGCCCTCCCCCGCAGCCCTGGTGACTAGAGCCCTCGGGACACTGAGACTCAGCCACATGGAACCAGATGGGGCATTTAAGAAAGCACCTACTAAGTGAACGGGACAGACACGGCCCCTGCTTTTATGCACGGAAATCCAGACAGAGCCACAGGTCACGATGAACGTGACGGAAGCAGGTGACAAGGTGGCCTGTGCCGAGCGGCCACTGAGAGAGGGTGAGTGAGGGTGAAGCAGGCAGCAGGGCGCTCGGGAGGGGATGCAGCGTGTCTGGGCTGAGCGTGTCACCGAGAACCAGCAGGGGACGAGGGATGTCCGGAAGCTGGCGGGGCCACACGCCTCCAGTTTCCTGTTTCGGGGTTGTGGCCATTCTAAGTTACGTAAAACACATTCTGACATTTATAGAAATCAAGACATTTCAACGCTTGAAATGCTCAACTTTTCAATAAGAATAATGAAAGACGCTCGAAATTTACCTTGGGCACATTCTAGCCAAAGGGACTTAAACAGCACGGTTCTGAAACAAGGTTCGAACACAAACACTGCTCTTTCTCCTCACGTCAATTCCCAGCTCTCTCTGTGGAAGCTGAGAGGAAGGACGTCAAAAACCCCAATCGCTGGATGATTGCTCTGTGACGTCCGTATTCGTCTGTGATATAAGACACGCTTCCCTTCCTTTGCAGCTTATCTTCCTAATTGTTTCCCTTACACTAATGCGAAAGTTCATTTGTATTCTCTGACAGTGTCATGTATGACACAACATGTTAAAAATAGACATGCACGTAAAAATACACATACACGCACATACATGATGGAGTCGGGCACGGCCACAGGTTTTGGGGGAGCAGGAGGGGGCCAACCTGGCATTTACCGTTTGTCACAGAGACGTTCGTGGACGCGGATGCACACGTGGACCCTGTGCTGGGACAGCCAGGATGGCGGAGACGGGGAGGGGCCGGGCGGCCATTTGCTATGGCCTGGGAGCGTGTGTCCCCCAAACTCCCATGGGGAAGCCTCACTCCCCGGAAGGTGGGCCTTTTGGGGTGTTCCGTCATGAGAGTGGAGCCCTACGACAGGATTAGCACCCAGAGAGCCGTCCTGCCACCTGGAGGGGCCTCGCTGGTATCCAGCCATGCTGGTGCCTGGCCTTAGGCTTCAGGCCTCCAGCGCAGGAGAAGTGAAGTCCATTGTTCAGAAGCCCAGCGCCACCCCCCTGCCCCGCCCGGCTGTGTGACTGTCGCCTAAGCCGAGTAAGACCCATCCTGCAACGTCCTCCCTGACAGACGGTGCTGGCTGGCCGCGGCCCGGGACTCTGCCCGGCAGAGCTGCCCTCCCCCGGCCAAGGACAGAGACAGGAGTCCTGCCGGCCACATGGGCACGCGGCAACCCTGACCAGAAAGGGCCGCTGACCGTGCACCTGGTCGGGCACCAGCCCTGGCAGCGCCCGGCCAGCAACCTCGAGGAGTAAGTCCTGAGGCTGGAAGTGGCTCGTCACTGGGCACTGTTCCCGGAGCCCGGGCTTGAGCGGGTGGGACCGACGGAGCGGGGGAGGCGAGAAGCGCCGTGTCTGTGGGGCTCCGTGGGACAGCGACGGCTCGGCCTGGCCCTCCGCTGGGCCCCCCACCCCCGGGGTGGCCAGGCGACCGGGGAGGGCGACTCCAGGAGCGGGCGCTCCCGAGACCCCGACACAAAACGGAGCCGGGGGCAGCAGTGTTGTGTCTCAGTGACCCCGAGTACTCGAAGAACAAAACATCTGGGTCCTTTTCCCAGGACACCAGGGAAGGGTGGCCTCTCGAGACCATCCTCTGACCGACACCAGAAGTCCGAGGCACAGGGGCCTGGTCATACTTACTCGGCGACGTGGGGGGAGGTTTGTGGAAACGTTCCTTTTTTGCTTTCTGAAAGAGAGAAGACATGAGATGAAGTGTGCTGAGCACTGGGGTGCTCACGGGGCGAGGGCGTCCACGGGGCGGGGCTGGCCGGGGGACACGGCCACGCCTGAGCAGAGGAAGACGCGCATGCGGGCTGAGAGGTGCCCCAGGCCGAGCCGGCCCGCGGGGCACCGGCCCAGGAGTCCCCTCACAGGCACAAGGCCATGGGACCTTACAGTCAGACACATGATCGGACCAGCACCCGGAGCGCCGGGGTGTGACTGTCCCCACGGCTGGCCTCCGCCAGCCAAAACCTTGTGAACAAGTCGACTGCCAGTCCCCGAGGAGGGCAGGGCCGGTGGAGGAGCAAGCCCGTCTGGAATACTGTCCCTGGGATGCCGAGTGCAGAGCTGGGGACCCCTGGGCTCGCCCCATTGTGGTCATGTGGCCAGGGAACGACACGGCCTTCGCGCCTGTCCCCTCATCCACCTCATGCTGTGCAGAGACGCCCCCTCAGTCCACGTCCAGCGGCACAGTGGACTCTTCCCCATGCAGGCTGAGTTTCCCCCAGGGCACCTTGGGCCTGTGTCCTCAGCGGAGCTGAGGGGCAGTTCTTAACCTGCAGGGGCCCTCGCTTCAGTCAGTGGGCCTGCGAGGCTCCCCCCATCTGCGGAGCAGGTGCCAGACCCCGCAGTGCGGGCTGGGCTGGGCTAGGGTTTCCCCTGCTGGGAGACGAGTGTCCTCTGCCACCCTCGCCACAGGCGCAGTCAGCGGGAGTCCTTTTCCACCCGGAACAGCCTTCTGGACACACCCAGGGCGGCCGAGTGGGGACCCAGTTGGCCTTGGGCCCCTGGGCCTGCTCGGCCCTGCTCGGCCCTGCTGCCTACTCTCCCTTCAGGCCAGTGCCCAGCACCCTGGGGACTGGCCAGGACACTGCAAAGCTCCCGAGTCACAGCTGCCAAGGGTCGCCTTTCTCCCACACGGCCACTTCTGGGCCCTTCCTCCGGCCCTTCCAAGTCAGATTTGGGGGGCCGGGCGGGCTGGGCCCAAACCAGATGCTGGATAGGAACTCGTCATCTGCCTCAAGTGTACTCCGCTCAGGACTAACCTTGGAATAAAAGCTTTAAAATTATAATCAACAGTTACTTAAATCCAACTAAAGACCTGGAACTTCTCAAACAGCACCCAGAACCTGGGTTTCAGCTCTAAGCGCAGCATTGCAGGGGACGACCCACCGCACACCTGGGAGTGACGTGCGTTAAGCGGAAGGTAAGCGGAGGCAGGACGATCTCACTCACCGTCTCAGTGTCAGAGTCGAAGGTGATCGCAGACAGACTGTCATCTCCCTGCAGGAAGAGATGCAGGCGCTGAGGCTGTAAGGCAGCTGCTCGGCTCCCAGCAGGCGCACGCGCAGGGGCGGGAAGCCACAACTCCGACTCGGAGTGATCTCCCAATGCGGAAAGCAGGCTGCTCAGTGGCATCAGAGGGACAGGCGGGGACACAAAACACAGAACTCTGCCTCCCACGGCAGCTGCATCACTGCCAACCCAGCAGCGGCATTTCCAGAATCGCTGTGTACTTTCGATCAAGAAACAGTTCTATGTAAAAGTATTTCATTTTCCACATTTTAAACATGTTCTTATCCATCTTCACATCAAAGCACAAGGAACCTGTGACTATATCCTGGTAAGAACAAGTCAAGTCGTTTAAAAAACACACTCATTAATGTCTGCCTTATTTGGGTTAATGAAGCGTCCTGCCTTCTTATGCCATGATTGCTCTGGCCCAGCAAGTAAAGTCAAACCTGTCCCGTCTAGCACCAGCGCCAGGCTGCACGGGGGGCCCAACCGCCAACTCCTGAACCGTGAGAGCAGCCTCTAAGCTACACTCACACGCACACGCATGGTAACGGGGAAAATCTGACTGGCCAACGGGCTTAAACACAACCTTTGACCAACAAGTGGCTTCTGCTGACCCAAGGGTGAGCCCTAGGTAGTTAGGCTGAAAGATTTAAACCCGTTTGCAGGTGTTGGCTCTTAAGTCACTGGTGGTCACACTCTTTCCACTTCCCCCTGTGGCCCTGCACTGTGGTCAGCAGAGCCGGTCACAGTCACCACACGGTGAGTGAGCCCGTCAAGTTCACGAGCAAGCCCAGAGACCGCTCTGTGCTGGGGGATTCGGGGGCCTGGACAGACTGCACAGTGCCTGCCCTCGAGAGCGCCTCGTGTGGTAGACCAGATCCCAGCTCAGCAGAGAAGCCCAGTCAGCTTGGGCCAAGGGCCCAAGAGCTCGGCTCCAGTCACTTCCCTGGGGTTCCGGAGACGAGCCACGCGGCCTACCCTGTTTCTGTGCCCTGGTGTGTGCCAGGGACGTGACAAACGCTATGTGTGTGAGAACATTTGTAAAGGTGAAAAGCGAGAACCAAAGAGCAGAAGCAGAGAAATGGATAAATGAAATGGGGCATCCACAGGTAAGAGTTTTTCAAATCGTGTTCTGGAAAATGCGTGGATGTGGAAAAAAACGAACAACAAATTAAATGGCAAAGACTACAAAACAACATGAATATGATCCCATTTTTAAAAGTGTATGGAAAAAAGATGCATTGAGAAAAAATTGGAAGAAACACACCCAACATTAATGGTTCTCTGTAAGTAGTTAGGTCACAGGTAATTAATGTCCCAAATACTCTCTAATGGGCATGAATTATATTCATAATCACAACATAAGAAGTTACTTTTCAGAGATGAAGGAGCAGTAACAGAGGCCAGCGTGGACAGACAGGCAGGCCTTCCAGATGGGGCAGGACATGATGGGACAAGCAGGAAACCCTGCTGTCCCCAGGGGCAGCAGCACTGAGCCTCGTCCGTGAGCCAGGCTGAGCACTGCCAAGGTGAGCAAGGCTCCCCCTGCCCGGAACCCTCCACAGGTTCCCCATTGCGCCCTAAGGAAATTCACACTCCTTGGGCGGTGGGCAAGGCTCTCCCTGGTCAGGCCCACGTCCCTTCCCAGGACAGACCCCAGCACGCTCTTTCCAACCCTGGAACACACGGCCATTCTCTGCCTCAGGACCTTTGCACTGGCTGGTCCCTCTGCTCGCAGATCGTCACCAGGTTGCCTCCTTTTCGTCAGCAACATCCAGGGTCCCTGTGACCCCTCCAGAGCTACTGCTCCTGGCACCAGTCTGAAGCAGCCTTCTGGACCGGTCTCTGCCACATGGGCCTCGTTTACTTTCTGCAAAGCGTTTTTCACTTTCTGACAGGTCTCAAGGATCTGTTCATTGCCTTGCTCTCCCTCCACCCCCACTGGGATGCAGCTAACTCACGCGGACATATCCAGCAACACTTGATAAAGGGAGGCCTGCAGTCCCCTTGTCCCGGCCGGAGGGCGTCAGCCTGGGCGGCACCTCCTCCGGGAAGCCTTCCCTGACCAGTGCTAGGCGGGGCCCGGTTCCCGCAGCCTGGGGCTACCTCCCTCACACCCGGGATGCTCGGGCCGGTCGCCCGGTCCGTTGCCCGCGGCCCCGACTCGGGGACAGCCCCGGCCGCGGTCGCGGGCGCCGCACACACCTGGCCTCGCAGGCGTCGAGGCGAGCGCGCAGCCTCCGGGAAGGCTTCCTGGAAGCGGCAGCCTGTGCAAGGGCGGGCAGGCCCTAGGGGCGGCGACGCCGGGCCGCCCGCACGCGGGCGGGGGCCGGAGGGCCGCTGTTATGCGGTAACAATAATGGCAGCTGTCACCGGCAGCCGCCGGCCGTGCGCCGCCTTCCCCCGGCCCGCTCCGCGGCCGGCCGGCCCGGCGGGCTGGAGGGAGCGAGAGGCCGGCCGCCCGCGCTTACCGTCTCCGAGGCCGGGTCCCCGCTCCCCAGCGACATGGCGGCGGCGCTGCCCGGCCGCCCCTCGGCGTTGCGGACGCCGCTGTCTGGCTCCGGGGCTCCGCGGACCGCCCCGCCGCCCGCAGACTCCGGGCCCGCCCGCGCGCCAGCCGCGACCCCGCTGCCATGGCAACCGCGCCGGCCCGCGAGCCCCGGATGTGGCGCCTGCGCGCCGGGCCGGCAGTGCGCATGCTCCGCAAGCCCCGCGGGCCGACCGGCCGCGCTCCCGGGGGTGCGGGGCGGGAGTCCCCGCCACGGTCAGCAGTTCTCGGGTGCGTCCCCGCCCTTCTCCTATGGGCTCTTCCAGAAGACTGAGCTCCGCCCCAGAGCGGGACACTAATAAGTATTTATTCGGTTAACATCGAAAGGGATTGGGGCTTGTGTAGTGTGTCACAGGCTGCTGGCTCTCAACGCCTGGCATTCAGAAAATTCTCCTTGACCTTTATCCTAGGCTCTAGGGTTCAGATCTAGCCACAGGAGAATAAAAAGTAATAGTTTGTACTGCGCTCGGTGCTATGAGGAAAACCCTTAGGGGCGCTGGGCTCCAAAGTACATCTAAGTTATTATTAGCCAGTATGACTTGCTCTTTCTCTTTTTTCTGACCTCCATGGGCATCTACTCTGTCCCTTCTCCCTGCCTCCTTTTTCCAGCCACCTAACACTTATTCTCTACAAGACTGTAAGCTTTCTGGGACAAGAACTTCGTTTTATTGACTGCTCCATCTCCATCACTTAGGACAGTCTGGTACACAGCACGTGCGCAATCAATAGGCATTTGAGGTCCAGTGAGCCATACAACTTCTCCGTGCCTCTGTTTCATCAGCTACAAAGTGGGGAAAAAGGTGCTTGTGAAGATCAAATGAGTCAGTCTCTGCGTAGAACAGTTGCCATTTCCAGAGTGAGTGCGATGTGACGGTGTCATTATCATGCACTGGTAAAGGAGAGAATGAGCCTCCACACCAGGGTAGTGTGGCATAGTAGAAGGAATGCCTGGTAGGTTACTCAAGGTCTAGCCCTGGCATCACCACGTATTACAGGTCATTCTCAATCTCCTCATTTGTATGATAAAAGGGAGGAGGGGCGCTACTGGGTGGTTTCTAGGCTATCTTCCCCAGGAGCAGGCAAGACTGAGCTGCTGAGTGGTCAGGAGCCTAGGTTTAATAGTCTTGCCATGGACTCAAAACCTGCAAAATGGACACAGTTTCAGGGCTTTTGTTGGCATCAGAAGAGATAGCAGAAATAAAACTCAACACAGTGCCTGGCACATGGTAATGCCTCAAAAAATGAAGGTACCAGGTAACACTTTGTGGCTACCCCAACTACTTGAATAGTATTCAAAATAGTAAAATTTAATTTGTTCTGAAATTATCCACTTCCCTCATTAGTACTCCTCCTCTGCTCTGTGAAGCCCTGTCGCCTGAGTGGTCTCAGGCAGAGGCTGCACCCCAAGTTCTAGTTCCTTATTTAGACTTTCTCTGATGCATCCTAACAGAAAAGAAACCTCATGTTCTCCTCAAGCCGCCCCCAGAGTTATTTACAAAAGGCAAATCTTGCCAGGCCACTCACCTGCTCAACAACTTGTTTGCTTCCTCGGGGCATAGTCCACATGGCAGACAAGGGCACGCTTAAATGCGTGCCTCTTGCTCCTCTCCCACACCTGGGCTCTGCAAACGCCCTGCCCTTTCTGCTGCTCTTGTTTTGCTTACTTTTTCTCACTTAATTGTAGAGACAGTACATATCTATGACCTTTTACCGGCTGTTCTGAATTCTAAAATCTTCAGAAAACCTTTCATAATTTGTTGGAAAAACCTGTTTTGACCTCAATTCGTTTGTTGAAAAAAATCTTAGCGGAGGTCGTTTACAATGTTTCTTACACTTGGAATATTTATCAGTGTGTTTTTCTGCAGAACTATTAATGCATTTGATTATGGGATGCTACTTCATGCCCTGCTGGGATTGAAGTCTCACGCACTACCTTTATGTACCATATAACTTTTCTAAAATCTGAACAAGTCTTAAGTTCTGAACCATTTTGTCCCCAAAAAGTCTCTGGTAAGAAATTATGGCTCTTATAATACAGTATTCAGTTCTAGAGTCAGACTGCCTGGGTCCAAATCCAAGCTGTGCCAACCACTAGCTGTGAGACCTGAGGAGCGAGCCTCTCTGTGACTGTTTTCTCATCTGACGGAAGGGCAAAAGTACCCACTCTCCCAGAGTTGCGGCAGAATCCTCTGAGTTTATACTAAGTGAGGCACTTAGCACATTGCTATCCTAGAGATTTGCCCCTCACGACTACTGAACCAAGTGAATATTTGCATCTCCATTTCATAGTGAGGAGTCACAGTTCAGAGAAGGTAACAGTGCAGTTCAAACCTTTTCACTCAAGTGGTTCTACAAGGTGGGGAGGGTGAGGATCAGGAAAGGTGGTTGTCTGAAGTGGTTCCCCACCTAAATTAATGTTTTGAAAGTTCTCTTTTTATTTTAATACCCATATAAATTCTGCTTATTTCTTTATACCTGGTGTTCCCTCAAAAAGAGACCCTGGCACACAGCCGAGGGCCTCAGAGGACCCAGTTTTGAGACCAAATGACCACAGACTTTGCCTCAATCGCGACGACACCCATTTCCGGCACGTGCTTCCCAGGCACGAGGTCGGGTAGCTGGTGAGGCCACGCCCCTTCCTGGCATAGCCACACCTTTTCCTCAGGAAGCCCCGCCTTCTGGGCGCAAAGCCCGCCGGACGCCCAGGCACGTACCACTGAGCGTCTCGGGGGGCGGTTTGGCGCCAGTTTGTCCCCAACACCTCTCAGACTGAGCTCATTCCTCAAGTCTGGCCCTCTGGGCTCCCCGAGTTTTCTCCGGGGGAGCTTTCACGGTTCCCCATGCTAGCTGTTTCTGGGCTCGCCCCCTCCAGACCTGGAAGGTGGTGTGGCCCGGGGCGGGGCCTGGGGCGGCGGGGGCGGGGCCTGCGGCGGCGGACGGACGCGGAGCTGGTGAGGCGCGCGCCGCGGAGGGGTCGCGTTCGCTGTCGCGGGCGGGGCGGGATCCGGGCCCGCGGTGAGGGCAGGGGAGCCGCCCGGCACCGGGGTGCGCGGCCTGGGCTGGATCCCAGCACCACCGCGGCCGCGGGCCCGCGCTCCTCGTGGGACGGGTCCACAGGCCTAAGAGTGACCCCAAACTGCAGGGAGGGCTCCTTCCTCAGGGGCCCTGCCTCGCCCGGGGGAGCCCTGACCCCGGCAGAGTCACTGGCCACCCAGCCCCTGCCTCAGCGCTCCCTGACCACAGGCTGCTTCTGGTTATTCCACCTGGTGTGCATGTTAACGCGCCGGCACGAGGGCCCCCGCCCCTCCCAGGCCGGACACGCAGGTGCACGGCCCGGCCCGGGGTCGGGGCTTGGTCGCGGCACTGTGGACGGAGCGCCTTCCTTCGGTGCACGCTGCTGGCCGGAGGGGTGTCCGATGCAGACGCACTGACTCTGGGAGGGACAGACACACTTCCAGCCCGCACCAAGACGTGCTAGCCCTATGTTCGTGGCCGCCCCAGAACGCACACACACCCCGACTCTGGCCCTCCCGCGGCCTAGGCGAGCGTCGCACTCTTCCCCTCCCACCAGAGCCCAAGGTTGGCAGCTTCGAGCCCCTAGGTTAGGCCTTGCGGTTTACACCGTACTTCCTCCCAGCCCTGCCTCCTTGGTCACCTCCAGCCCCACCCAGGCTGAGGCTTTGCACCCTCTCCCCCCCTGCCCCCCAGCAGCCAGCTGATAGCCGCCTGGTCTGGGAAGAATCCCTGGTTTCACCATGGACCCAGAGTGCTCCCAGCTCCTCCCGGCTCTCTGTGCTGTTCTGGTGGACCCCAGGCAGCCTGTGGCAGATGACACCTGCTTGGAGAAGCTGCTAGACTGGTTTAAAACGGTAACCGAAGCAGGTAAGGGTGAGGGTGCTGCTGTTGACTTCTCCAGAGGGTGCACAGGGCTTCCCTGGCCGGAGAAGCGATGTCCATCTGCTAGAGTTCCCCCGGGTAACTGGGGACACCTCACGCTGAAGCCCAGGGAGTAATCAGGAGAGCGAGAGATGGAATTCCATGGTCTTCGCTGATTCTAGCCAGGACCCGGGCTCCATGCTAGCTGGCTGCGTGGGGCGTGGACACACTTACTTTTTGTTCTCAAGGCATTTTATTTGTTTCTTTAAGAAATCGGTTTTGTTTTCTCTTTGATTATGAAAGTAACACATATTCTTTAAATAAAACTCGAACAACACAGAGGAGTAAAGAGAAAAATTAAACCACCATCAACATTTTTGTTTCCTTCCAGCCTTTTTTCCTAACATGTCATAAAGCTGTATTGTTTTTATGGAAACAAGTTTGCACTATAATACAATTTGGAGTCTTGCCTTTTCTCTTACCATTATAGTGGGCGTTTTCCACGTGGACATGGCGATTTTACTGACTTCGTCATTTGCTGTATTTTATGTAGTCGTCCCACTCTCGTTAGATGATGTTTCTAATGCTTCATTATTATAAATAATGGCACAGTGACTTCCCTCGTGCATAAATCTTCTCATGTAAAAATGGTCTCTTGGCTGATGATTGCTTTAGGATGGTTATGCTATTTGTTTACATCCTTAGTTTATGCTGTTCTTTTTCGAGTTGAATATGTAAGTCTTCTTTATTTTCTAATACATGCATTTAAGGCTACACATTTTTTCTGAAAGTATTTAGCTGCACCCT
Source organism: Eidolon dupreanum (assembly GCA_028627145.1). Lineage (NCBI taxonomy): Eukaryota > Metazoa > Chordata > Mammalia > Chiroptera > Pteropodidae > Eidolon > Eidolon dupreanum. The sequence goes on from CM053515.1 coordinate 872,824, forward strand.
GCAAGTTTTACTGTGCTTTTCATTGTGATTTTTTTCTTTGCCCACAAATTATTTTAAAGGGTATATTTTAGGTGCAAAATGTAGAGTTTTTTTAGTCTCTATTATTGATTTCTAATTTATCTTACTGGACTTAGAAAATGTTTGTATTTCAGTTCTTTTACGCCTGTTGAGGTTTGATTGAGGCACACTGCACAGGCAGTGTTTGCAAATGTTGTATAGATTTTGCTCTATGATACAGGTTTTTAGTATTTGTAGACTCCTCAAATTGTGGCCTTGTTTGTAGTGAAATTTTAAAAAATCATTTTTGAACAGCTTTATCAAGTTACAATGTACATACTGTGTAGTTGACCCATTTAAAGTGTACGCTTCAATGGCTTTTAGTAAATTTAAGGGATTGTACAGCCATCGCCACAATCTAATTTTGCAACATTGTATCTCCCAGAAAGAAACCTGGTACCCATTAGCAGCTCATCCTTCCGCTTTCTTGTCTTCTAGCTACATAGTTTCTGTACTTGTTCCTTAGTTCAAGTTTATGTTCAAATCTGTTATGCTTTTGATAATTTGTCTTAATGTTTCTGAAAGGTGTGTAAGAATCTTACACTAGGATTGTTGATTCAACAATTTCTCTTTGGAATTCTTATTTCTTTTCCTATATGGACTTTGAAGTTGGGTTAGGTATTCTCAGGTTTAGAACATTAAATCTTTTGAGATTTGTCTCTTTGAATGATGACTTCCTTCCAAAAGCACTGATAATGCTTTTTGCTTTGAAGTCAGTTTTGTCTGATTTTACTCTTGCCATACCAGCTTTTTTAAAATTAGAATTTGCCTACTGTCTCTTTTCACCCATTCATTCTGGGCTGTCTGTGTCGTCACGCTCCATCACTTCATATAAACAGTCTGCCGCCAGCCTTCGGCTCTTAATTTAATCTGAGCAGCTCTGTTAACAATTTAATCTGTTTCATTTGTTGAGTTTACTGTTATATCTGAATCCATTTGCACCATATTCTTTTGTATTTTTTAAGTTTCTTGTGTCTTGCTCCTTTTTCCTCCTTTTGCTGCCCTCTGCTGATAAAGCTTTTGGGGTTTTTAAACTCTTTCTTCTGGCTTTGAAGTTATTCCATTTACATTCTTTAGTGGTTACCCTTACAGGCAAACCGGATGAAAGGGTCCCAAAGTAAGTAGAGTGTCTGTCCTCTGCTCGAAACAGCGTGAGGGTATTAGAGATCTCTCGCTCAACCCCACAGGCTCTCACGTGTCATCGTCATCTGGTGTTTCGAGTCAATCTTAAAACCCTTCCAAAGTTGTCGCTAACTTTTAACGTCAGTGCCTTTTGAGATTCGCCCATGTGTCTGTTGGTGTCCTTGCTTCTTGCTGCTTTTCTTTGCTCTGTTCCTTCTGGAACTGCAGTCTGCAGTAGATCTTCAGCGAGGACCCTCGTGGGCTCCCCGGCCTCTGCCTGGGGTGCATGATTACACGTGAGGATGGCACCCCCATGGTGCTCCGAGCGGCAGGGGTTTCACGGCCGGGCCGGGCAAGGATGCCTGTGCCATAGGACTTCCTTGCATCAGGTACTCTCGGTTTAAGACAAAAGAATCCATTTGAGAGGAAGAAATGGTCTTTGGAATTTGCATTTCTGTTTCATAATCAGCAATACAGGACATCTTTTGAGGTTTGTTGGCCATTTATATTTCCTGTCCACGTCCCTTACCTGTTGTTGATGTGTTGGCTTGCTAGGTCTCTGCATTAAACTAAAGTTACAAATCATTTGTTGCAATTGTTGCAAATAATTTCTCCCCGTGAGACTGTTAAGTCTAAGAATTTGAGAGAAAGGAGTCTGGGAGCGGCCAGAACAGTGGTCCTTTAGGGGGACGTGTAGCCCTGTGCCCCTGGTGACCTGTGCCCTGGCTGGGCCCATGTCCAGGGTCCAGTGTCCTGCTGTTACAGGAGAATCCGTGCCTGGTGGAGCTGCTGTCCCGCGTGCTGGGGTCCCAGGACCTGAGTTCTGGAGTCCTCTCGTTCTCACTCCGCCTCGCAGGGATATTTGCGGCCCAGGAAAGCTGCTTCCAGTACCTTCAGGTGAGCCTGGGTCCTCCCACCTGAGTGGGCTGCTGAGAGGTGCGTGGCACTCTCCTGCAGGTGCGTGAGGCAGTGGCAGCTGCCACGACCCCTGTCCCTGTGTCTGGTACCGAAAGGGGTTTTATTCCTGAGTGGAATCCCCTTTGAAAAACTCTCCAGGAGCAATGTCGGGGCGAAGGGCGCTCTCTCGGGGCTGAGGCAGAGCTGGGCTCGACTCTGCGCCGACACTGCCCGCTGGGCGTGCCCTGGGCCTTGCCTTCTTCCCAGCACAGAGGCGAGGGGCTTGCCTGTCACCGGTGCCCTGAGGGGGAGCTGAGACCGAGTCTAGCCCTTAGTCCTGCTGAGTGGTGGCTGACTAATGAAAACTGCTTAGCAGCAAGGCACGGGGACTTGGGGAGTCCCTCAGAGCCGTGCATGGTCCAGCTTCCTGCACCCGACAGCCACAGCTGGGTCTGTTGGGTGACACCTGACGCCTGCCCGTCATGGCGATGGCACCCCTCGGCACCTCACAGAGCCTCACGAGGTCGCATGGAGGCACATCTCCTTCCTACGAGCCCGGAAAGGCTGTGCCGTGTTGGTGGCCTGGCGAGGACAGTATGGGCGTCCCTCAGGCCAGCCATCGCAGACTCGAGGGGCCCGGCCCGGCCGCGTGGGGCTGACTTTCCAGGACTTCTCGCTGCGCCGAGCCGTGGTCGCTGTCACGCGTACTCGTCCTCCCTCGCCCATGGCGCTGTGCGATTCGTAAAGCCCTCGCGAGTGTGCAGAGTCACCTTCCTGTCATCCTGGGGGCCGGGGCCAGCAAGCGGTCGGGACTCTGCCTCCATTCCTGAACGAGCGGACGTCGAAGGCCCACGTCGAGCCCCGCAGGGCTGACAGACCCACTCGGCCCTGAAGCCTGGCTGCTTCAGTGACCTGTGTCACCACCTGCCTCCCTGGCAGTGAATTCCCAGTCACGCGCGGACGGCCTGTCCCCGCATCGTTAACTCCCTGGGCTCCCGCGGCTTTGGAGGCGGGAAAGGCTGCCGCAGCCCTCCGTCGGGCAGTTCGTCCCCGTATGCAGGGACGAGGAGCACGGGCCAGGCGCAGGCTCTGGGCTGCAGGGCGGGGGTGGCCGTCCTCTCCCGGGCCCACAGCATTGGGCCAGCCTCCTGTCCACGCTTCACCTGCCACTCCACAGACGCCCGGGTGGCCTGGCAGCCCCAAGGGCTCTCCCTGCCCAGCCGCTTGTCCTCGGTGCTGTTGGAAGGCCAGGGACGTGCAGACAGTCTGTGGGAGGCCGGGCCACTGTGGCCTCCCGTTGGCTGCCAGCTGCCCCCAGGGAGGGGCTGTAACTCTGGGGGCCCCCTTAGGCGAAGGCAGATCCCACGGAGGGCGCGCGGTGAGCAGCTGGTGGCGCCCCTCAGGCCTCGTGGCCGCGTAGAGTTAGACCTCTGTCCTTGAGTGGTCAGAAGCACGTCTCCGAGGCCCCAGGGTCCCTTGTCCTGAAGCCCGAGGTGATCGAAGGGTTCTGTCCCTTGAGGGTGCGACACCCTGAGGTCTAGACTGGGCTGGGCACAGGCCCTGAGCATGGAGGCAGCCTGGGCTCAGTAGGTGACCACAGCGGTGGGCTCGCTCAGGGCAGAGGCGGCACCAACGTGTCCCACATGCCACGTCGAAGCCCAGCGACGGCCAGGAGTTTTCTGTGTGTGGCAGGAGATCGTGACGTGGACGTCTGTGAGCTGAGGGGCTTGCGTGGGGAGTTAGCTCTGTGAGGATGCTGGGCTCACAGCTGGTTGGAAAGTGTGGGGGGACCCGGGGTGGGACACCTGGACCTGGGTGGTGCAGACCCCATGCTCCAAGCCCAGGAGCTCAGTGGGCTGTGGAGACCCGCGGGGTCCTCGAGCGGAGAGTGCCGTGTCAGCGGTGGGCCTCTGGAGACGAAGCCAGCGGTGCCGCTTTGGGGGGAGGGTTTCGGAAGTAAAGTGACAGGGTCGATGAACCTGCATTTAAAACCCGGTGGATCTCCCGAAGGCCTCTTCTCAGACGCAGTTAGCAGCGCTGTGGCTGCCACTGGCTGGCACTGGTGGCCACCGGCCGCCTCCTGGGCACAGCTGCCCCTGGCTGTGTCGGCTGCATTTGTGACAGTTCCGCGACGTGCCTGGGCAGCCCGAGGTTAGGTGAGCCACCTCTGACCTGCACATCCAGGTCCCCACTTGTATCTCCTCTCCCCAGCAGGGGGAGCTGCTGTCCGGGCTCTTCGGGGAGCTGGGCCCGCGGGGCGGAGTGGCCTGGACGGCGCCTGCAGTCCGCAGCGGCTGGACCCAGGGCCTGCGCTCCCTGGCACGGCACCCCAGCGCCCTGCACGTCCTGGCCGACCGCGGTGAGTGCCCGCCTGCCGCTGCTGCACCTCGCCGGGCCATCTCCTCTGCCGGTGGCCGTGGTGTCACGGGCGGCTGTGAGGAACACGTGGGGTGGCCGGGGTCAGTGGCCTTTGGCTCGTAGCTGCGGCCCAGCAGCAGATGGCTTTGGAAGTGACTGGGAGAGGCCGAGGCCTCTGTGGGTAAAGCCCCAGGAGGGGGCGCCGGTCACCCGGCCTCCGGCTCCGGCTGCTCAGCTCCTGAGCGGCACCGTCAGCCTCTGGCGGCGCCCCTCGGGGGGCGGTGGTCAGGCCCTGGCCCCGAGGTCTGGAGCCTGCTGTCTGAGGCCCCCTGCAGCCCCCCGCTGAGCCCTGTTTTCTCCACCCGCCCCCCCCCCCAGGAACCCTGGACACCATCTTCTCCCTGCAGGAAGATCCCAGCCTGTTCGTCGCATCAGCGGCCGGGCAGCTGCTGGCGCACACGCTGGGCCTGTCCATGCAGGGCCACGCCCAGGGGCGCCCCGGTCCGCAGGCCTGCAGCTGGCCGGCCTGCGCCCAGAGGGTCGTGGGCCACGTGGAAGAGGCCCTGCGCTGCCCCGCCGCGCCGCGGGCCGCACGCGCTCTCAACGTCCTGACCACCACGTTCGGGCTCTGCCACGGCCCTTGGACGCAGGTCCTCTGGGTGCGGCTGAGCCCCCTCGTGGCCCGTCTGCTTGAGAAAGACCCCGTCCCCGCCGCACACTCGCTGGTGGACCTCCTCCTCAGTGTGGCCCGGTCAGGCCCCCCGGGGCACAGCGGGGGTGGGGCAGGGGTGGGGGCGCCGCCTCGCCTTGCGAAGCCTTGGGGCGGTGTCTTGTCGGCTCCCCGAGAGCACGGCTCGAGGACGGGGGACAGCGGGGGGACCTGAAGCCCGGGAGCCTGGGGAGGACTTTCTGTCCTGCTGGGCACGCCCAGCCCCAGGGCCGGCCAGTCCCACTGGGCCTGCGTGCCTTCGGGGGCGGGAGAGGAGTAACTTTCGGGGTTCCTCTCTGCAGGTCTCCTGTGCTGAGCTCCGACTGTGGCCTGTGGGAGACATTGGCACAGGCTCTGAGCCACCTGAGCCCCACACAAGCCGGGCCTCTGGCTTTGGGGATCCTGAAACTGCAGGACTGGTAAGGATTGGGGTTCGTCATGTGTAGGGGCAGGCGAACAGTCAAGGGACTTCGGGGAGCTGGGAAGCCAGAGGACGGCTGGAGGCTGCTGTCCGGGGTGTGCCGGGCCGTGTGCAGCCAGGCGAGGCCTGGTGGAGGCTGAGGCTTTCGCAGTCTCAAGGGACAGAAAAACTCTTTCCAGAAAAAGCTTTATAGGCTCCGTAGGAATAAAGCCGACTCTCAGAGCGTCTCTGCCCGGTGGGCTGGACTTGTACCCAGGGCCCGCTCATCCTGCTGCCCTCGCCCTACTGGCCTTGGCTTGTGGACCCTGGACCAGCACCGTGTGGATGCCCTGGGGCTGCGGGCGGTGGGGGGACCTGGTGGGCGAGGGCTGTGTGCCCGGCCTGGCAGTGTGCGTGCGGGCCGGAGAGGCGGGGAGGATGAGGGCGGCATTCCAGGGTTCCGGGCAGATGAGACCCAGTCGTGCCCAGGCCGGGGGGGGAAGTGGCCTCAGGACCCACTCCCCAGAGGAGGAGTCTGGCTCTGGACTCCAGGGCCTCCGGGTGTTCAGAGAGAGGGCATGGACCAGGGCGGGCGGAGGGTTGGGCAGCGGGGCTGGCAGGAGAGCCCCGTGCTGGCTGAGCCTCCCACCCCAGCCTGGCCCAAGCACGCGGGCAAGGTCGCCTTCCAGAATGTCAGGAGAGCCATCTCGACTGGCCCGGAGGTGGCACGCTGGGACCACTCCAGAGCCGGGACCTCTCCACGGCCCTCAGCAGGCGCTGCCCACGGGGGCGGGCGTGGCCGGGCTGCCCAGGGCTGCCCCTGGGGTGTGGGGAGGTGCTTCCTGACAGCCCCCGTGGAGACTCATGCCAGTGGTCTGGGGGCCTGTCACGGAGCCTGTGGGGAAGCCGCTCCTCAGGGGCGTCCAGAGGCCCAGCACCGGGCCCTGTGCCCCAGGCTCCCCGGGGCCAGCGGGAGGGGGCCTCAGGGTCGGGGGCAGCACCCACCGTGTCCTCTGTCCCCAGTCCACAGGCGCTGAGCACCCAGGCCTTTGCTGTCCTTCTCCAGCCCCTGGTCTGCGTCCTGAAAGCCACCGCCCAGGCCCCCGGGCCCCCAGGTGAGCCTCCGGGGAAGGGCGTATGGGCACGGGAGGACGGGACCCTGGGGTCAGCGCAGGCCGGCGGGCAGCAGGTGGCCGTGCGCTGTCCCAGCCAGGAGTGCGGCTGGCGAGACGCGGGCTGCCGTCTTCGCGTTTTTACCAGGCAGCGTCGCCCCGAGTGGGCGTCACGGTGGCCGTGCGGGGGCGGCCTTCCCTTCCGATTACTGAGGGCCTGGCACCCGCCCACCGGGACCCGCCTGGGTTCTGGGACAGGCGAGTGGTTTCGTCTGCTGTGCCTCTTCTTCAGCTGCACGACAAGGGTTAGAGAAGGGGACCCGGGCGTTTGTGGCTGGTGCCCGTGTCGAGCGTGGAGCTGAGCCCCTTGACCGAATGGCTCAGGGGACAGCTGGGCTCGACTGTTCGAGATCCCTGCAGACAGGTTCAGACCCCAGCTCTGGCCAGCTGGACGTCACCCTGAGCGAGCCACCTGCGTGGAATCTCCTGTCCTAGTCTCTGACGTGGGGCGGTGGCCGAGGGGTTGGTGACTGGCTCCGAGGCCTGAGACGACGATGCTGAAACGCCCCCTAACCGGGAGCGGCTTCTGGTTCGGCCCGCAGGCTTGCCGGCTGGGACCCCGGGTGCCTCGGTGACGGTGGACGCACTCCTGTCCTCCAGGCCGGCCTGCGTGGCCCTCCTGTGCCAGACGCTGGCCCACCTGGAGCTTCTGCAGCCCATGGTAGGTGTGGCGCCGCCCGCGTCCGCGTGGCCCGGGCCGGCCCATGCTGAGTCGCTGCTCTCCCCACAGCCCCTGCGCCCCTCGCCCTGGCCCCAGGCACTGCTGCTCCGGGCCGCGGTGACGGTCCTGCAGCTGGGCAGGGGCTCCGCAGCCCCCGCCTCCGACGTGGGCGGCCGCCTCTGCGTGCTGCTGGCGGGCTGTGTCCGCGTCCAGCGAGCAGCCCTCGACTTCCTGGGGACGCTATCTCAGGGGACAGGTGAGTGACCGTGCCGTCTCTCGCACAGCCCGGGTTCTGGGCAGCCCCACCAGCCCCACGAGCCTCGCTCCTCGGAGATGTCCCCGGGCTGCTGTCCTCTGTGTCATCTCCAGGGCGGGAGCTGGCTGGTGGTCTCTGTCCCCTGCTCTGCTTGGGCTGACGCACCCCCTCCTGTGCACCCACGTCTGTCTCAGGCCCGCAGGAGTTGGTGACACAGGTGTTTGCTGTTCTCCTGGCGTACCTCGAGAGCCCCGACTCCAGCCCCACGGTACCAGCACGGGGTGCAGGGGAGGAGGGGGAGGGGGCCGAGGAGGGGGACACCCTGCAGGCCTTCAGCGGGGCTAGGGTCGTTTCACAGTTTCGAGGGGCAGGTGACTGCACGGGGTGTTGCCTGTGGCTGGGCATTGGTGAAAAACAGTGCTTGGGGCACTCCGGGCCATTTTCTCACAGAGATTCCCCACGGGGCACGTGAGCTGGAGCCAGGTGGCCCTGATCTTGGGGTCCGAACCCTTAGCGACATGTCCTGCAAATGTACTCGCTCACCTAGCTCTGTGGTCGAGTCGGGCACTGGGGGTACAGAGCTAACGCCACACGCCCTGAGTTGGCCGTGGGGAGAGTTGAAAACAAGGCCTACTGGTACCTGGGGCTTTGAGGGACAGGCGCTCTGGGCGGTTTCCCGTGTTGGGGGCAGAAGTCCTGCCTCCCCAGAAGCGGAGGTTCCTGACGAGGACAGCCCCCCCTGCCACCGGCTGGGAGGCCTGTTCTGCGGCTGCTCGATGCTTCTGCCTCGTAGAAACGAAGCCCGGTGCTCCGTTCCCCTGCACCCTGTCCCCACCCACACGCCAGGGCTGGGGGAGGGGCACACAGGTGGTTGGGGGCAGGTGGGCCGGCTCGCCCCGCTGGCCCTGCAGCCCCGCTCTGCCCGCCCAGGTGCTGAAGAAAGCCTTCCAGGCCACACTCAGGTGGCTCCTGAGCGTGCCCAAGGCTCCTGGCTGCTGTGACTTGGACCCCGACCTTCAGCCCTTCCTCAGAGGTAACCTGGCCTCTCCCCGGGGTAACCCAGGGCATCGCGGGGCGGAGGCGGTCGGGCAGGCGGGAAGGTGGGCGGTGTGACCCAGCCACTGTGACGCGTCCCCCCGCCCCCCAGAGCTGCTGGCCGTGCTGCAGAAGCGGCTGTGCAGCCCCTGCTGGGAGGTGAGAGACTCGGGCCTGGAGTTCCTGACGCAGGCGGCCAGGCACTGGGGAGGTGAGTGTGGCGGGCGTGTGGGCGTGCCCATGGGGCCTGGACCCCTGGGCTGCCCTCGGGAAGTTGGGGCGGCCGTGGCTCAGGCCGGGCTCACAGCTGCCGGGGCTGCTCGGACCCCCAGGACAGGCCGGCTTCCGCCACGTGCTCCTGGCTTCCGAGGTGCCCGCGCTCGCCGAGCAGCTCCTGCGTGACCCTGAGCGCTACGTCCGTGCCAGCGCCGTGACCGCCCTGGGGCAGCTCTCCGGCCACGGGCTGCACGCCACCTCCCCCAGCCCCGGGCTCCCGGGAGGCCAGCAGGTAGGAGGCGGCAGTTCCTGCAGCCATGTTGATCCCCGGGCGTGGGCGGTCCGGGGCCAGGGCTGCTGGGCACGTCCCCACGTCTTCCACTCGGCCTCCTGGCACCTGTCTCTTGGAGGTGGTCACCCTCGTTTGACCGGTGGGCACAGGGAGGGCCGGAGCACACCCTGCCGGGAGGAGGCAGAGCAGACCAGCCCTCGGCCGGCAGGGCGGTTCTCTGGGCGCCCCCGCTGCGCCCGCGTCACACGCGGCCCCCCTCTCGTCCTCCAGAGGAGCCCACTCGAGGACCTTCTGCACATTCTCTCCGCGGACTCGGAGGGCTTCCCCCGGAGGGCCGTCATGCAGGTCTTCACCGAGTGGCTGAGGGACGGCCACGCCGAAGTGGCTGAGGACACGGAGCGGTTTGTGGCCAGGGTGCTCCAGGCGGCGAGCCGGGACCTGGACTGGGCAGTCCGGGCGCAGGGCCTGGAGCTGGCGCTGGTGTTCCTGGCTCAGACGCTGAGCCAGCCCAGCTCCCGCCGTCCCTGCGCCGCGGCCCCGCCCGAGGCGGGCCCACCCGGCCGGCTGGCGCAGGCCCTGCAGGCCCTCGGCCGAGTACGGCTTTTTGAGTTTGCCTTTCGAGCCTTGTTTGACTGTGACCGACCAGTGGCCCAGAAGTCCTGTGAGCTGCTTCTCTTCCTGAGGGCCAAGGCTGGTCCCTGTGACGGTCTGCAGGAGGCGGGGAGCAGCCCTGACGTGGCCTCCGTGGAGGCCGCCCTGCAGAGGTGGCGGGTGGGCGAGCAGGACCAGCCCCTGGGGGACCTGGAGCCCGAGGCTGTGATGGCCGTGCTGAGGTCCATGGACCTGGACGGCCTCCGCGGCACACTGGCCGAGAGCAGTGACCACGTGGAGAAGAGCCCTCAGTCGCTCCTGCAGGACGTGCTGGCCTCCGTGGGCATCCTGGGGGACAACGAGGCCGACTGCTACTGAGGGCCCAGCAGTGACCTCCCTGGGCCTCCTGCCTCTGCGCCTTGTCCCTTCCTCAGGTCCCTGGGGCTCCAGCTCGGCCTGGCTGCACAAGGGATCCTCGGGGAAGCCGGGACCAGGTGACACCAGCAAGGTCAGAGTCACACGTTTTGATGTATTATTAAAGTGGCTTTTTTTCTACTAAGGATAAATGGATTTGATGGTGCCGCTGGGTCTGTGCCGTGTCCTAAGACTGCCCAGGAGTGGGCCCAGGCCTGGTGGGCGCACGGAGAAGTGACCGAGGAGGGGTCTTCCTGTAAGACGGCCACGTGCTTCCTGGGCATAGGGGGTTCTCCGCCTGGACCCCACTGTGCCCGGGGGTGACCGAGTCAGCAACCAGCCCGGACTGGACACTGTCCAGCCTCATGCCCAGGACCATCATGATGGTGACCCCAGGTCCAACCAGGTCAGGTTTCCAGCTCTGAATCCCCAGGATCACCCCAAGTTCGTAGCAGTTCTAAGCTCATCATCTCGACCAGGCAGGTAGAGCCGCCGGTGGTAACGTCCAGGCTGGTCCAAGGGGACAAACCAGGTGCGGCAGTCCAGCTCTGCCACTCAGGGCTGTGAGTCACCTCCTCGTGGGACCTGTTTCTCCGTCTGCAAAATGGGGGTGTCGCCATTTCCCTCCCAGAGGCGAGTGTGCCGACGTTCCAAGGCACCCCGCACGGTCACAGGAGAAATATCAAGAGAAACTTAAAAATAGTTGGAAGGATAATAAACACGATGAACAGCTGTCTACCTACAAGTCTGATAACCTAGATGAAACGGACCAGCTCCTTGAAACACAATCTGCTGAAACTCACACACGAAACATTGTTTGAAAAGACCCGTTTCCATTAAAGAAGTTGAATCCGTAATTAATAACCTTCCAAAACAGAAAGCACCAGACTCAGTTGGGTTTACTGGTGAATTCTACCAAACTCTTAAGGAAGGTAGCTGTCCTCTCTAATCTCTTCCAGAATGCAGAAGCAGAGGGACTGTTTCCTGATTCACCCTATGAGGCCAGCATGACCCTAACGCCGAATCTAGACACAAGGAAACTAGAGACCGTATGTCTCACGATCGTGGATGTGAAAATCCTCCACAAAATACTAGCGAATGGCATCCAACAACATGTAAAAAAAATCAGATCTCATGACCAAGTGGGCTTTGTCTCAGGGTCTGCAGTTTAAATTGGGGTGGACTTCTCTGTACTCCCCACTTAGGCAAGACTGACCCTGACTTACCTCCCCTTACCCCCACCCCATCTGGACCCTGCACAGGTACCAGCGGGTGCCATATGGCCCAGCCCCACATCTCAGGCAGCCTTGCAGCCCACACAGAGGTTTGTTGAGTGACCGAATGACCTAAGTGAGCTCCTGAAGCTGGTGGCCCAGAGGAGTAGTTCCTGAGCCGCCTTCTCCGGAAGCAGCCTAGATCAGGGTGGGGGCGTCGTCCCCACTCATGCGAGCCCCCACCCCGCCTGCCCAGAGGCCTCCACCCTTACCCCCTCTGTGGAGCCCGTCTTCCCTGCGCTGTCTTTCTGTCTGAGCCAAGATGCGTCGCCATGGGAACCCCTTGGCAAACGTGCCGGCAGGCAGAGGCGGCAAACAGCGGCGGCTCCTGTTGGGGCACGGTGGCGGGGCTGGCATGAGCGAGCACGCGTGTGTGACCTGCGTGTGTGGGGCGTGCCTGGGAGTGAGTGTGTGTCCACGTGGGTGTGCTGGGTGTGCTCGGAGTGTCCGTGGGCGGGGCACGGGGAGTGGGGAGTGTGCCGGGCCAGGGTCCCACGACGCTGGAGGCTGGAGGCATCTCCGCCGGCTGAGCACGCACTCCGGGGACAGGATGGACGTGGCTGCGGCCCACCCCCAGCCCGCGGCTCTGGGCAGACAGCCACCGACCAGGTGCTGTGAGTGTCACGGAAGCACGTGGCCAGGACGGAGCGTTGGGCCTGAGCCTAGGTGTGCGGTGGGGATGGTCTGGGGAAAGCGAGGACGGAGCTGCAGGCCCAGGTGCGGGGGTGAAGGCCTGGTGGGGAGCGGGGAGCAAAGCACAGGGTGGGCGGGTGGGAGGCACGGCGGCCTGAGGTCCGTGCCCCGCACGAGGTGGGGGCTTCATCCCAACTTGGCTGGGAGTTGCAGGGTGCCAGGCAAGGAGGTCCTTCTGGGCAGACAGACCCCAGAGGTGGGAAGAAGCTGTGTGGCCGGGATGGACAGAGCGGGGGTGGGGGTGGCAGCTGGCAGCTGGCCAGGGCAGGAGGTGGTATGCGTGGCAGGGGCCTTGGCTCTGGTGGGGAGTGTGGGCTTTGTCCTAAGAGCAAGGGGAGACCCTAGAAGGCTTCTGTGGGGGGTAGCTTGGGAGGGGCCACGGGGTGCCCTGAGCCACCATCCAGGTGAGGCCTGGTGGCCTGGCCTGGGGCTGGGACAGTTGAGAGGGTTCAGAGGTCGACCAGACAACCAGACCCCCCTGGTGACAGTGGGGATGAGAAAGCGGAAGGGGCAGGGACAGTAAGTTTACTGGGATGGGAAACGCTGAGGGGAGCGGGGTCTGGGGGGAAGTTTGGGTTCCCTAAAGGTGAAGTGCTTGTGGCCCCCAAGGCTGCCTCACCAGCAATCCCCATAACAGACCACCGCTCTCTGAACTCTCGGCCAGGCCGGCCTGCACAGCTGCCTACAGCCCCAGGCCCTGAAGCCTGCCCCCTTCCTGCCTGGTGGGGTGTGGCCCCCAGTGGGCCCCTCTGCAAGATGCCAGCCCCTGTGGGACTCCGCCAGGTGCCTCCAGGGCGCAGACCCGGTGGAAGGAGGAGGATGGCCAGGCACGGAGCCCAGGAGCAGGTGTCCTCGGCCACCCGCAGTCCCCAAGGCTGAGCTTGCAGGCTGAGGTGCAGGGCGGAGGGGGAGACAGCCTCCCCAGGCCACCACATCTGCCCGGTGGGAGGTGGAGGCGGCACCCTTGTCATGTGGCGGAAAGGATGGGGACCCACATCATGGCCCTTTTCTAGAACTGGCTGTAACGAGGAGGCTGTATGGGAGAGGTCAGGTCTGAGACGCGTGTGTCTTACTTGCAGGGGCCGAGGCGCTGACCGGCTGCCGGCATGGGCTAGCCCTGCGGTCAAGGGCCTGGATCTGTTCTGGGGCCGGGGGGGGGTGACCGGCTGCCGGCGTGGGCTGGCCCAGCGGTCAGGGTCCTGGATCTGTTCTGGGCGCCCAGCCCTGGGCCTTAGGGCGAGGATCGCTCTGGCGAGCAGGGGACACTCCCAGGTTTCCAATGTCACGTGCTGACGGGACGGTTGGAAGGCTTGACGCCTCACTGCTCCCCCAGCTGCTCCCGAGCAGGGCCGGGCAGGGGCGAGGCACGGACTCCCAGCTGCCCCAGGATCAAATGGGACGTTTCACGGGTCTGTGCTCTGTCCCCACAGTAGCCAACGGAAAATCCCCACGGCTCCTTGCGTTGAACGTGTAGAGCGGGAGTCAGGATCTTGTCGGAGTTTGTCCTGGGAGGGGACATTCTGATCCCTGTGTGACGAGGGCTTACATAAACGAGATCACCCCAGGGAGATCTGCATGTAAAATCATGAGAAACCAGGAAAGGCCCGAATGTCCCCAACCAGGGGACGGCAGCCACATGTGGCCCCACGGGGAGGGCGCCGGCTGCTGGCTCTTAACAAAGACGGGCGTTACGAGCCGAGGCCAGCAGGACGGAGGACGGTGCCAGGTCCTGGAAAACATGTTCCCACGTGGAGGAGAAACACTTCTGAAGGGCGGGTGACAGAACGTTAAGGGAGGTTCTCTATGGTGGCATGGGGGGTCTTCTTTTTTGTTTTTCTATATTTTTCTAATTTTTCCAAATTTTCTACAAGGGACATCCATTGTTAGAGCATCATTTCCCGTCCTGTCCCTTGCATTTTTGGGGACGATGGTGACAAGCCTCTCAGCCACCCGTTGGGGCTCTTCTCTGCAGTGAGGCTGGGCGGGCGGGAGGGGGTGGGTGGGCTGCCTGGAAGCCAGCAGTCCACAGCTGGTGTGGCATTGGCTCAGAGGAAGGCCTCGTCGTAAAGGTCTTCAGAGAGAAAGGGCCACCTCGGAGTGTCCACGCTGCAGCCAGCGTGGTAACGCTCCTCCCCAGACTTGGGGTCCTCTCCTGCTTGGGGGTGGTGGCACAGGGCCGGGCCCCACTCACAGCTGGTCCTGGACAGAGTGGGAGCATTGTCCTCCTGGCCGCTGGCTGTGGGGACGGGACAGGAGGCCAGTGACCAGCCGTGATGGCCTGAGGACAGGAGAAAAAGTGGCTCTCAGTCCAGGTGTGTGTCTCGAGCCCCTCCCTCTGGCCAAATCCCCCTGCCCACTGGCCCTAGACAGAATCCCTGGGGAGGGGACAGAGGCCTTAGGCAAGCTGGCAGCAGCCACTGCCGGACTGCCAGGGGTAGGCTCTGGGCCTCCCAAAGGCGCAGGGCGAGCATCCCTGGTGGCATAGACGACTCCTGGCCACCCAGGTGACCCTGGGGACTGCGCCGAGCGCCTGTCCCACCTTGCCTGCTCACTGCGCCTCCGGGGTGCAGAGCCGGGGCTCAGAACAGCAGCTGCTTGAATCAGCGCCTGTCTGGGAAGTGGGCCCACGCCCGCCGAGCCCCCGCCTGTCCTCCGGCCCCTCCCCAGCAGCAGTGAGCCCTCTTCCTTCGTCCTTGTGCTTCCTGGGGGCCCAGCCCCGCTGCAGCGAGCTCAGGGCCTGGGAAGTCAGCGCTCAGGAAGGGGGCCTGGTGGGCCTGGGCTGGGGGAGGCGCGGGGGTCCCGGGGGGAACACAGCCCTCCCAGGCAGGAGCAGGACCCAGTGCAGGGGCCCGAAGCCCCGACCCCAGAGGGAGCCTCTCAGCCCCGTGCCTCACCCTGTGGGGTCACAGTGCCAGGGCTGTCCGTCAGCGTCCCCCCCAGCTGCGGGGAAGCCCCAGCGTCGGGGTGGCAGGGGCACAGCAGGGTGCTGCCCGCCCGGGAGAACCGGTCCCCCTCTATTTAACAGGGTGCTCCATTTGGTGTGTGGTTTGCTGTGCACCCCCGGCCCCACACAGCCCCTGCCCTAGCCCCTCCCCAACCCTAGCCGACCCCCTCCGCACTCCTGAGTTACCACTGCAGCTGACTCCTCCCATCACGCCACGTACCCCGAAAGCACAGGCCGGGCCGCCACGTGACCAGCCGGTGACCCTGAATCCTTCTCACAGGGCTCCGTCCAAGGAGACCCCACGGGCCCCGACGCCAAGTCCTAAGGCCGCTTCTCCCTCCGGGTCCCCTTGTCCTTCCTGCCCTGCCCCTCCGCAGTGCTTGTCCCTGGTCCCTGCCTGACACCGGGTCTAGCAGACGGGCTCAGGCCCCCCGTGGGGCCGGGGTGAGTGTGTCAGTCATCTCCCAGGTTAGTGCGAGGCTGAGCGTGTCAAGCGTTTCGTATGTGGAGCCGGCGTGTAAGACGTTCTGAAAACAGGGTGGTTACATTCTAACAGCTGTCCCCAGATGAAAGGGAAGTCCCCAGGGGCCGTGAGGACGGGCCGGGCTGCCTGTCATGGGGTGAAGCTGGAGCTGCGCCCCGTCATTACTGGGGGGACCCTGACGCCAGGGCCGGCCTGGCTGACCTCCCTCACCTGGGCCGCCCTGTGCGCTGGGCTCTACCGCCTCACCTGCTTAGCTCTAAGATCTCAGGCCCCGCCCCCACTCCACAGACATTTCTGGAAGCGTCAGGTGTGCCCCAGCCTGCTCTGCACGCAGTCGGCAGAGGTCAGGATCCGTAAGCCACACTTGGGGACCGGGGGCTGCTGCCCACGCGGCCCTGCGCAGCGGTGGGTGAGACCGCGGGCCGGGGTGCGGCCCCGCAGCGAGCTGGGCGTCATCTCCTGCCTGGTGGCCTCACGGGTCCCGCCTGGGTCCCTGCCCCTCTGTGCTGACGTCACGCCGGGACCTCTTCGATTTTCGCGGCCCACGCCAAGCGCCCGCGCTGCCTCTGCGCGCGCGTGGGGCTGCGAGGTAGGGGCGCTGCGGGGAGGGCTGGGGGCGCCGCGGGGACGCGAGCGGGGTAGGGGGCGGGGAGGACCGGCGCGCGCGACCGGGAGCATGGGGGGGGCGCCGCGGGGGCCGCGGGGCGCGCCGCGCCTCGGTGGTGGGCAGCGCCGGCACCCCAAGCCCAGCGCGCAGTGGCGGCGGGACGCGCGAGCGGCGGGCGCCCCCCTGCGCGGGGTGGGCGGGGGCTCGGAGGGCGCACGGGGCAGCGGGTGCGGAGTTGGGGCCGGCGCGCCCGGGCGGGGCCTCCGCTCTGCGACCCCGCAGCGGGCAGGCGGGCCGGGCAGGTGGGGTGACCTGGGCGCTGTTCGCTCTCCGGCCCAGGCAAGGCGCAGGAAGCAGTGTCCTGGCCTGGGCGCCCTGTCGGGGTGAACCCTAACTGGGGCTCCCGCCCAGCCTGGGCGTGTTGGGAGGGGCCTCGGAAGGGGGACAGATGGGGGTCCTTCCTCGCCTCTGTCCCAGGGAAGGAAACAGCGTCAGGAGTGGAAGGGGGGGGGGCTCACGGGTGAGAGCAGCCTCAACAGGCAGCCAGGGTGGGAGCCAGACCTGTACCCCGCCTCTGAGCCCCGGGTATCCCCCCAGCAAGTGGGACGCTTCTGAGTGTGAACCCTAAGTCCTGGACAGCTCCCTCTGCGTGGGGCTGCTCTGGGCGCCTGGAAGGTTCCGGCCGACAGCTACTGAATAGCTCGATGCAGCTGCGGGGGTTTTGCCGAGCGTACTGGGAATGACAAGCAGGGAGCGTGCTTCCTTGCACGAGGGCTGGGCGCCCGTCCAGGCAGACGGGGGAGGGCGCCGAGGGGTTCTGCGGGTCAGTGTCCTACGTGGATGCTCCAGGCGCACGTGTGCCCCCCACGTGCAGACGGCTGTCTCAGCCAGGAGGGTTCAGAGAGGAAACAGCGGTTCTCAGAGTGTGTTCTGGGGACCCTGCGGGGGACCCGGGAGGTCCAAACCACTCAGCGACCGACCGGCCGAGGCCAAGCCGCCTGTGCCACGGGCCGCGTGCGTGCGAGGCCGGCGGAGGCGGGGCTTTGGGCCGTGTTCCGCACGTCTCGGTTTTCTGTTCAGACGGTGAGTGTTGACAGAACACACACACGAGCTCCTGGGGGTCCGGGACGGTGTGGCTCTAGGGACCCTGGGACCGAAGCACGAGCCCCGCGGCCCTGGCTCCCGCCACCTTTGCACACGCCGCTGCGGCCCTCAGCGTGCGTCCTCGCCAGGCCCCCTGCCCGAGCCTCGGGCGCCCGGAGGAGCGGCGGCCCTTCCCACGCGGCTGACGTGTCCGAACGGCTGGGATGAGCCTGAGGCTTAAGAGTTGGGGTCCAGGTCACAGCTGGGACAGCGTGGCAGGGCCCCTGAACTTCTGGTAATAGGCACTTCCCTTTCTCGAGGCTTTGCCTGGGTGAGACGTGCTGGCTGGCAGTGGAGCCCCTGAGCGGGTCTGTGGGTGCTAAGGGCCATGGGTGCCGGCAGGAAGATCCTTCAGGGATGGGAGAAGCTCCTGCAAATTGGGCTGGGGTGAGGGGCCCTGGGGTGGGCATCGGGAGAACTATGTCTGAATCCCGATGCGCTGTGCAACCTGGACGTGTGTCCTCCCCTCTCCAAGCCTGTCCCCTTCGCTAAGATCGGTCAACACTGGTGGCTTTATTTCAGCTGGTCATGAGTTCAGACAAGGTGATGGGTTACAGTCATCTTGGGGTTCATGGGGCGCTGGGCCTGGGAGCAGGGAAGTCGACAA
>CM053515.1:891255-912413 GCA_028627145.1 Eidolon dupreanum
TCTTCTGTTCCATTTAAACCAATAAGGTCCATAACCTCACTCTCAACTACGCGGTAACAGAAGAGAATGACGAGCTGTCGACAGAACAGTATCTAGCATCAAGCACAGCACACTTCAGATCTCCCATGCCATCAAGCGAAGGTCAAACACTACTCCCTAGAGCAGGTCTGGTGAGAACAGTCAGCAGCCCAACCTAAGGCCGGTGACCGATCGTCCACGAGCTGAGTCTCAGCAACGGCCAAGGCGGGGGTGGGAGGAGTCTCTGGATTTTTTAACCGATGGAAAATGATGTTTTGGGTTTTGGCATTCCCCAAGGCCCAACCCCATGTGTCCAAGTGTCAAAGCACCCTGGCTCAGCTAATGCCATCTGCCAGCCGGCGACAGGAACCTGACCGGCTCCCAGAGCTTGGGGTATGGGGATACTTCCACTCTCAGGCAAACCCGCAGCGGCCCAGGGCTGAAGGGGTTCTTCTGAGCCCAGGAAAGGGCCCTGCGGGCCGGGGCCTCACGAGCGTGAATACAGCGCAGCGGCGGAGGCTTCATCACGGTCCTGGTGGCCTTCGCAGGAAGTAACCGTGTTTAGCCGACCAGTCCAAGAAGCACAAGACTTCCACTGAAAAAAGCTTAGCACAATCTTAGATATTCTGCAACAAAAGTTCTTAAGTTGCAGGCCACAGAGCAGGGAGGCGCCCTTTGGGCTTCGGGATGTCAGGGAACCACGTGCCTCGAACCACGTGCGCATGTGTGAATTTTCTAGAGAGAAGGGCCATGACCTGAAGCTAATGAGCATCGTGACCACAGGTCTCCCGCGAGCCATCACGCCTAGAAAGTTCTGCCCGCCTCCCACATTTATTCTTCTTCAGTACCTGAACCGATCAGAATTCTCTGTCTTAACTGACACACAACCGCACGGCACCAAGATGGTCTCACACGTGTGTGTCCTCCACCGCTGAAATCCTGCGGGCCTGGGCGGCCAGCTCAAATCACACTCCCTGAGAGGCTCTTCCAGGTCCCTCCGAACGACCCTTCCTGCTCTCCGCCCCTCCGCCGCCCCGACCCGGCACACAGCCAGACGCCACACTGAACTACCAGGCCGCCTGTCCCCCCGCTTGTCGGTGCCTGACGGGAGGGACAGCAGTCCCCTCCGTCCGGCACCCCGCCCCCACCAGCCCCCAGCACAACGCTGGCCTCGGGGACATCTCGTCAAAGAAGGTCCTTGAACTATCAATACACATGTACACAGGAAGCCACTCTGGGCCGGGGAACGACATCCGTGAGATTACGTGCATGGCACAGGACTTCCAGTCCCTGTGACAAAGAGCCTGAAACGGCTAACATTTTATTTACTTCTAACTGGATGTAAAATTCGGGAATTAAAAACAGCTCTTGCGATCACAGGTGAGGGAGCGCAACCACTGAGAGACCACAAGCTGGCCGGAAGCCTTCCACACAAACGTCAGGCCCCCGGCGCCAGAGGCATTGTTACCCAAGTTCTGAGACACCAGATGCATGGACGTTAGGACAGTCCTCTCAGAAAGTGAGACTAAAATCTTTGATTATAAAAATAAAAAGAGGCATAGGAAATCTTCCTGGGAATACTTACAGGAAGTCAAAGCAACTAGCAGATTAAAATAATCCGCGGCACGGGGTAGTGTGAGGCAATGAGGGTGACAGTGGCGACCAGGAACGCAGAGCCTTGACCTGGAACCAACGGGCCGGACGGTGGGGACTCCAGGTCCCACCACGAGGCAGCAGCTCCACTCCGCCCAGCCCTCCCTGATGACTGAGAATGTTCTAGGCATGACACGACCAACAGGCACAGGGAAGGTGGGCAGGAGAGCAGAATCCTATAGCTGAAGACGATGTCCTTCCGAAAGGGGACATTCTTGGACGAAGGAAAGCTGAACTGGCTGTAAGCAAACCCACACTCTGTTCTCCAAACAGAACAGAGCAGGTAACAGGAGACGGCTTAGAACTTCAGGAAGGAAAGAACGTATCAGCATAGGTAAAACGGGTCCGTATAGCAAACTACCCTACTTGCTGTGAGGTTTCAAATCACATACGATGACTGAAATAGAACCAACGAATGTGGTGCTCCAAGTGGAAAAAGAAATACGTAAGACATTTAAATTTAAAACATGGGGAGAGTAAAGGGATCTACAGAAAAGCAAAGTTTCACACTTCACTGAAAGCTAACACAGGCTCCAGGAGACGGGGCTAAGTTAGCTGCCTACCGTGAACCTAGAGCGACCACCAAGAGAACAATACGGAGCTCTGTTATACTCAAAAACCAACCATCGGTCAATCAAAGGTGGGATCCTAAAATATGTTCAAATAACCCAGAGGAAGGTAAGTAACAGGAAAAACAAAAAATAAAAAAATAAAATGAGACTCATGCTCTAACATACTAAATATTACTTTATCTTAAACGTAAACGGTCTAAATATACAAATTAATTGGCAGAGATCGGCAGAGTAGATAAAGAAAATACGACGTAATAATGGCTGTCTATAAGAAACTCACGTCAACACAACAACAGGGGTAGGTTAAAAGTAAAAAAGTAAAAGGTCATGAATGCATTCGTAACAAAAATAGAAGCAGCTATGTTAAAATATCAGATAAAGTAGACTTCAGAGCAAAGAAGATTACTAGAGATGACAAGGAGGGACATTACACAATGACAAAGGGTCAATCCATCAGGAAGACATAATCCTACATGTCTACACACCACACGACAGAGTCTCAGACTAATGAAAGCAAGAATTGATTGAGCTAAAGGGAAAACGCAAATCCCCAATGACACAGCTGACTCCTGAACAATGTGGGTTTGAACTGTGCAGGTCCCTACAGGCGGGCTTTTCCAGGAGACACTGCAAATGTTAAATGTGTTTTCTCTTCCTTATGATTTTCTTAACATTTTCTTTTCTCAAACACCGCATGTAATACACAGGACCTACGAAATACGTGTTGACTGTTTATGTTATCAGTAAGGTTTGCAGTCAACGGTGGGCTGTTAGTGGGTAAGTTCTGGAGAAGTCAAAGGCTGTATGCGTATTTTCACTGCATGGAGGGTCAGCACCCTGACCCCCATGCTGTTCACGGGTCAGCTGTAGCTGAGACTTCAACACCCCACTCTCAGCAACTGATGGGACCACTAAATCAGCAATGATACAAACAGAAACACAGCCATCAATCGACAGGATCTAGCTGACGTGAGACCACTTCCCCCAGCAACAGAACATACATTTTTTTCCAAGTGTCTGTGGAACATTCACCAAGATGTACCATAGTCTGGGCCATAAAACAAACCTAGACAAAGTTAAAATAACTGAAATCACACAAAGTATGTTCTCTGGACATATGAAGTCATAGAAATCAATAACAGAAAGATAAAAGAAAAAACTCTAAACTCTTGAAAACTATAAACTAAATAATCCATGGGTCAAAGAAGACATCTCTAAAGAAATAAAAATGCATGTGAATCTAAATAAAAATGAAAATACAACATATCAAAATAAGGGGGTACAGCTAAAACAGTGCTGAGGAGGAAATTTATAGAGCTTAAAATGCTT
Organism: Eidolon dupreanum; assembly: GCA_028627145.1. Taxonomy (NCBI): domain Eukaryota; kingdom Metazoa; phylum Chordata; class Mammalia; order Chiroptera; family Pteropodidae; genus Eidolon; species Eidolon dupreanum. Next base: position 894,828 of record CM053515.1, read on the forward strand.
ACATTAGAAAAGAGGAAAGATCTCAAATAATCTAGGTCTCTACCTCGAGAAACTAGGAAAAAGAGAGCAAAACGAACCTAAAGGAAGAAGAAAGGAAATAATAAAGAACAGAAATAAATGCAATAGAAAAAAGGAAAACCATTAAGAAAAATCAATGAAATAAGAGCTGGTTCTTAGAGAGAAGAAAAAAATCAAGAAATCTGATAAACCTCTAGGAAGACTGACAAAAGTAAAAAGAGAAGACACGAATCACCAATATCAGGAAAGAAAGAGAAGACGTGACTACTCTCACCACTGTAATTCAACATAATACTGGAAATTCCAGCTATTACAGTAAGGCAAAAAAAAAAAAAAGAAAAAAAAAAGAAAGAAAGAAAGAAAGAAAAGGCATATCTACTGGGAAAGAAGAAATAAAACTGTCCCTATCTGTAGATAACATGATGATCTATGTAGAAAATCCCAAGGAATATACAGGAAAGCCTTAGAACCAAAAAGTATATTCAGCAAGATCACAGGACGCAAGACCAAGACACAAAAATGACATTACTGTACACTAATGATGAGCATTCGAAAACTGAAAATAAAAGCACAGTATCATTTATAATTGCTCCAAATACTTTAGTATAAATGTAACAAAACATACGCAGGGTCTATATGCCAATAATAGCAAAATGCTGATCAAAGTAATCAAAGATGACCTAAATAAATGAAGACATACCATGTTCATGGATTGGAAGAGTCACCACAGTAGAGGTGTCAATTCTCCCCAAATTGAGCTACAGGTTTAATGCAGCTGCTGTCAAAATCCAGGCAAATTTCACATAGACATTGACAAACTTATTTTAAAATTTGTATGGAAAGGCGCAGGCCCTAGAGTAGATAAATAATCTTGAACAAGAAAAGTGGGAGAGGTCACTATCTGATATTATGGCCTACTATATGGCTACAGCAATCAACACAATGTGATACTGGCAGGAGAGACATACAGGTCAGTAGAGTGGAACAGAGAATCCAGAAACAGACCCACGCTGACTTTTGACAAAAGTGCAAAGGAAATTCAGCGGAAGATATTCTTTTCAACAGATGTTGCTGGGACAATTAGATATCCACAGGCAAAAAAAAGAAAAAAAAACAAACCTTCAATCTTATATAAAAATTAACTCAAGATGAAAATATAGGTTAAAAAAATTAACTCTAAACAGATCAGGGACTTAAATGTAAAAGGTAAAACTATAAAACTTTTAGGAAAAAAAATAGGAGAAAATCTTTGGGATTGAAGACTAGACAGAGTTCTGAGACTTGACATCAAAAGCATAATTCATAAAAGAAAAAAAACTGATAAGCTGTACAACATCAAAATTAAAAACGATGCTCCATGAAATGAGAAGAGGAGCAACAGAGAAAATACCTGCAAATCATGTATTTCACAAAGGACTAGTGTCTATAATATATAAAGAATTCTCAAAACTCAACAATAAAAAAAAGCAACCTCATTAGGAAATGGATAAAAAAAAAGAGCCAATTCACAGAAGAGGTGTACATACGGCAAATGAGCACACGAAAAGATATTTAACGCCGTTAACCATGAAGGAAACGTACATTAAAATAGCAAAGAGGGCACTTACATACCCATCAGATCGGTTGAAATAAAAGTGACGTCAACCACTGGCAAGAACGTGGGAAAGTGGAACCCTCTCACGCCGCCGGGGAGAGTGGAGGATGGGGCGACCGCTTTGGAAAGCCTGGCGGCTTCTTATAAAACTACACGCGCAACTACATCACTAAACAATTTTATCCCAGACACACGAACATTTCTGCACATACAAAACCATGTACGTAAATGTGCACACGAGATTTATTCGTAATAGGCAGAAACAGGAAAACTCAGGTGTCTTCCAGCGGTGAAGGGTTACGGCGCGCTGCGGTAGAGCCCGGTCGCGGAGATGCTCAGCACCCCGGAGGCACCCGCTACCGGCCACTGGCTCATGCAACAACTTGGGTGAGCTGCCCAGGAATTATGCTGAGTGACAAAAGCCAGTTCCGAAAGGTCACATTTTGCGTGGTTCAACTTACAGTCTGGAAATGGCGAAATGACAGTACTGGAGGATCCGGGAGGGGAGGGAGGGGCTGCTGGGGCCACAGGGGGCCGTGTGAGCACCGTTCCGAGCGCCAGCATCCTGGCTGCTACCCCGTGCTACGGTTTTGCAAGGTACCGCCATGGACAGTAACTGGTGGAAGGGACGCGAGGCCCCTATGTTATTTCTTACGAGTGCAGAGGACTATACAATTATCCCAAAATTAAAAGTTTAATTAAAAACAAAAGGATCAGGTTTGGTTCCCAGCTCGGCCATCTGCTAATTAGGTAATTGACCTTGAGCAGACTTTAAACTACCGCCAATTTCCTCACTGGCTAAATGGGACAATACCATCCGAAGCGTTATGAAAATTAAACACCACATACAAAATGGCCTTGCAATGGGCATGGTTCATAGCTAGTCCTTTAAAAATAGCCTGTAAACACGAAACCTGTATGGAGACACAAATGTTATTCTGAACAGAATCATTCAAATGTCCACTATTAAAGTCACTACAAAGCAATTTATTTAAAAAGCCTCTTCCCAAAATGATGTCCAAATAAAAATGGGGGGAGAGTAATTTTTGGTTTTAGAGTGAAAGCTGAATTTCTAACTAATTATTGAAATAGTCACGAAAAATAAAGTGAGTTTAATATGGAACTACAATTAGTAAAAAAGTGGCAAAATAGGATACTGGTTAACAGACCTTGTTTCAGTTGGTGAGGAAGTCAGTAAAAGCTCATGTTTACAGGTATCAGGAAAGGGTTAAGACTGGGTTTTCTAAAATGCACTTATACACTGCTTTAGATTTAAAAGTCTATGTTTCTAAATATTTTCTCTGCCTCCTGAGTTTAAAGAAACCAGGAGACATCCGCCAAATCTTTATGCCCTTAAACCTGCCTGGTCTGGAGGTCCAGAAAACAGCAAAAATAAAACCTGGCTCTGTGGTAGAGAAAGACAATCCACCACACTTTACCCCAGAAGAGGAGGGAACTTTTAAACCTAGTCAGCTCCTGAATTGCCCTAGGCACCTGGCCTTTAAAGCTGGGCAGCACTGGGCCAGAGCTCTGACTCAAGGAGGCTTCTGGAAGAGGAGAAGAAAGAAGGGTGTTTCATCTTCAAATTATGATCTTCCTGTCATGATCCTCAAAGAGCTACTTCTACTACGATGGGATAGGTTAATAACAGAGTAACGCGGGAATGCTGGCGTGAGGATCGTGATGCAGGCCGGGAAGTCTGGAGCCCCAGGGCCCAGTGCCTGGGGCCCAGCTCGGAGCCCAGCTCGGAGCCCCTTCTTCTCCAAGGCCGGATGCTCCCTCATGGTGAAGAGAAAGAAGAATGTGCCGGAGGGGTTCCAGCCCTTTGCGAAATCTGAAGTCCCCTGGGCACTGTAAAATCTAGTTTCCAGGCAGCTTTCTGGTACGACAAGCTTCCCTCTACCTCTGCTTCAAAACAACTTTCCTCATACCTGTAATTTGGTTTCCCAAAAATGAGCCTGGGAAAGAAGGGTAGATAGGAAACTTAAACGAACGAACAAACAAACAAACAAACAACGGAAGGGACTTTATCTAGGTGCAGGAGGCCTCTACTTTCCCGTCATCATCAGTTTTCTCCACGTTTCCTTTCCTCCGCGACCTTTAATACAGGCTCACAGTGGAAGGAACTGGACCTCAGATTTTGTCAACTCTGCGGGGTTTGTTTTTTTCCACAAATAAACAGCAAAGAATAAAAACGGGGCAAGAAACAGGAGAACCTGGAGATTACACAGCACTTAAGAGCTATAATAAAAATTGTAATGCAAGGATTTAATTCCCGTCCTGATACAAACAAAACAATTATGAGCAATAGAGAAAATCGGAACACTGGCGGGAAATCTGATGAAATCAAGAAGTTAGATTTTTAGGTTTGACGACAGTACTGTGCTTGCTTATGTTTTTTAAAAGAGGCCTCATCTTTTAGCGACATATACCGAAATGTTTTGTACGGTAATTATACAACGTCTGGGATTTGCTTCAAAATCAAGGGGCAAAACTATAGGTGAAACAAGACCAGCAGTGAACTGATTGATCGTTGCTGAAATTGGGGTGTGTGTGGGGGGGTACGTACAGTTCCTCTACGACTCTCTACTTAGTACATGTTTGAAATCTTCCTGATAAACACTTTAAAGAGGGACTTGGGGCGGGCTTCCTCTTTGGTTTACACTGCTCTTCTGAACTTACTGGGAGGGCAGGGCACGATGGTCCCCCGGATGGAAACGGGACCGCGCTGATACTGGGGCGCATCCTCGACCGGGGGCCCAGAAGGGGCCCTCTCCACTAGAACACCCCCTTCTCGACCCTTCCTAACCCCCAAAGTTGGCCAGCCTTTCCACTTCCACAGTCGCCATGTCCCCTAGAAGGGTAGGAGCGAAGGCCACCAAGCCGACTGGAGACAGGAAGCGCGTCCTTGGCCAGCTCCCCAAAGCTGCGGGCACCTGGACGCTCGGGGCAACACCCACCCCGGGGGGCAGACAAAGGGGCGGTCCGTGGTCCCAGCCGCGGTGCGGCGGTCCGCGGGCCGCACCTGCGCGCACCTGAGCGCCCCTTGCGCGCACCTGGACGCAGGTGTGCGGGTGGGGACGCGGGGATGCACGCACCTTGAGGATGTTTTCGAAGATGGTGTCGCGGAACTCGAGCAGCGCCTTCTGGTCGAACTCGCGGCCGTGGATGATGCGCATCTGCTTGAGGAAGGTGGACTTGCCGCTCTCGCCCGCGCCCAGCAGCAGGATCTTGACCAGGCGCCGCACGGCGCGCCGCTCGCGGGCCAGCCCCGCGTCGATGTCCCGGCTGCGCCGCCGCGCCTCGCGCTCCGCGTCGCGGGCCCCGCTGCCGCCCGCCCTGCGCTCGCGGGCCCCGCCGGCCTCGGCCGGCAGCAGGCAGCGGCTGAGGGTCCGCACCACGCCGGACATGGCCGCTCAGGCCATGGACCCCGCTGCGGGCGAGGCGAGCCCCGCGCGGCAGCCGGCCGCTCCCTCAGGCCGCGTCCGCCGCCGCCGCCGCCCCGAGGCCCGCTCTCGCCCACCGCTCGGCCCCGGCAGAGGGGCGGGCGCCGCAGCCCGGGCGCGCGGATTGGGCGCGCCGCTGCGCGTACGGACGAACGCGCGCTCCGGTTGGCCCGCGCCACGCCGGGAGGCGGGCGTCCCGGCAGCCCGAGGGGCGGGGTCGGCGCCGAAAGAGGCGGGACCTTTGGCGTGGGGGAGCTTCTCATTGGACGTCCGGGCCGAGGGTCTTGCTTTCAGAATGAAAGGGAGGCGGGGTTCCCGAGGAGGCGGAGCGGCCGTCGCCAGGACCAATTGTAATTGCCTGGGGGTCGCGTCAATCACGGCAAACGGGCTTAGGATTGGGGGCTTGGAGAAATGGGGCGGGACCAGAAGTGCCAGGTGTACAGAAAGAGCCGCCCTGGGTTCCCAGATTGGATGAACCTGTGAGACCCGGAGGCTGGTAGAGAGCGCTTCGCGTTTCCCGAAAGCTGGGGAATCCCGAGAAGAGGTCCAGCTGCTCGTCTTATGTTTACAGAGAAAGCTGTTCGCAAACCATTTTCCTCCCAGAAACACCAGAGGGGGATGGGTCATACATTTCAGACAAATGCACCCTTTGAGAGTGGCATGGGCCTCTGCGAGGCTTTTCTCAAAGGTGGCTGATCATTAGAATCACCGGAAGCCCCCCAAAAGTTTTCCGTAGCACGGTGACTGAGAGCGAGGTTTGGAGTTGCTGGGTCTGAGAGCTGGGATCTGCTTTCGACCCTCCCCCCCTTACTAGTTGGCTAGTTGAATAACCTTTAAAGCAGCTCCCCCTGCAGCCCCACCACCCATATTTAACTTCGTTTTCCTTGTCTGTAAAATGGGGGCGATAATAGCAACTACCTCCTATGGCCGTGAAGCTAAAAACTGAGAAGGTGAACTTGTAAAACCCCAGCACTGTGCCTAGAGCCAAGGAAGTTCCTCCTAAATGTTGGCTGATCTTATTACAGTCAGTGAGTCAGAAGCTCCCAGAAGAAATGCGGGTATCTCTTCATCTCCAAGTGATTGGCAAGATTTGGAAATCATTGTCTGTTAAAAGATAAGCTGAGACATATTAAGAATTTTAAGAGTTTGAGCAAAAAATCAATTCTAGTCGGGCAGTGCCCCAGGACTGGAACTGGGCAGAGACTGACACAGAGAAAGCACGGGACAAAGAGAGGACAGCGTTGGGTTGGCTAGAGCTTAAAAGGTAGTTGGCTGTTTGTGATCGGTTGTCCTTAGTGTTTGACTTTGTAGCCTGGAGACATGTACAGGCTTAGATCTAGTTTTCTGACATAAGCCACCATGGCCTTAGAGCCACCTCAGTCTAGTCGCCTCCTTGTTGAATTATAACAGGCCTTAAAGACCACCCTGTGCCAACCCTCTTCACCACACACAGGTGGATAAAATAAAGACCAGCCCACAAATAACTCACCCGAGGTCCCACACAGGGCGATGAGAACCCTGCTGTCTTTCACTTTATCACTTTGCTTCTAACTGCAGAGCAGTATGGCACCGAGAAAAAAATCAGTTAATGTGATTTTATTTAGTTCTACAAATAATTTTTGCATAGCCACGAAAATGCCAGGCCCTGAGGCCTTCAGGAGAGGACTCTGAGGACAGAAAAGATGCAACCTTTCCCTCAGGAAACTTACATGTTAGGGAGCCAGCCCGCTCAGGCTGCTGGGCAGAGTGCAGACCGGTGCACCCCTCTTTCTGCCGGAGAACTGCGGTATTCGGTGTTTTAACTCAAAGATCTAAGCTCCCTGAGGACCTTCAATGCCTATGACGTGTGGCATTTGTCAATTACTGAGGCATGAATTTATGTCACTTATGAGTCAACACATTATCCAGTCCTTTGTCTTCCTTCAGTGACAAAAAAGAAAGTTCTGTTTCTTTGTGAAAATGGCCTTCCAAAAAAACCACAAACACTAGTTTTATGATAGAGATGAAGAGACAGTGGCAAGGCCTGAGAAAACAATGTATCTCAGACAGAAAATAGGAATTTTGAACAAATATGGAGGGGGAATGTGGAATTTAGCCACGGATCAGTTCGCCTCTCGTAGTTAAAAATAAGTAAAGTTGATTCACAAAATACTATGAGCAGAGCTGAAAAAGAACCAAATAATACATCTAAAAATGAAAAATATAACAATTAAAATAGAAACTTCACAGATAGGTTAAGTTGCAGATTAAGGTACAGATGAAGACAATAAACTGAAATATTGATGTGAAAAAAATTACGCTGAATCCAACACAGACAAAAATTTGGAAGATAAGGGACAGGAAAGATAGAGCAAGAATACCTAACATATTTGTTGAACCAGAGTTCTAGAAGAGAATACAGAGAATGAGGAAGAGGCAACATCCGAAGTGATAATAGCTGGGAATTTTAAATTGACAAATGACTTGAAATGCTTAGCTTGGTAAATAAAAAGAAATCCAGAGTGAGATACACACCATAGTGAAAATGAACCACATCAAAGATAAAGAGAAGAACCCGAAAGCTGCCAGAGAGAAAATAATAATAGCTACCATTAACATCACAGTTACTAGGTGCAGGCCCTGTGCTATACATGTTTCCTGTATTAACTCATTAATCCTCAGAAGAACCACAGAAATTCAGCCTATATCTCAACGACAAAAATGGAAGCCAGATGGAAAATAATATCTTATGAGAGTTGAGATAAAAAAACCATTAACCAAGAACTGTAAACCCTGTAAAAATATCTTTCAAGGAAATGGAGAAAATGAGGACATTTCAAGCAGAAGATTATTTCATACATCATGTGTTACGGGCTGACTTGTGTTTCCTTTTCAAGACACATATGTTGAAGCCCTAACCCCCAGGACCTCAGGCTGTCACTGTATTGGAGATGGGGCTTCAAAAAGGGAATTAGGTTACAGTGAGGTCATTAGGGTGGCCTCGGTCCAACATGACTGGTGTCCTTGTAAGAAGAGGAAATTCGGACCCAGACATGGACAGAAAGCAGACCATGTGAAGACATAGGGAGAAGGCGAGGCGAGGCTGCAGAAGAAACCAATCCTGCCTGCATGTTGACCTTGGACTTCCAGCCTCCAGAATCAAGAGAAAATTAATTTTTCTGTTGTTAAGTCATCCCATCTGTGGAGCTTCGTTATGTCAGCCTGAGCAACCTACCCCAATCTGCTTCAGGAAGATAGAAAATAATCCCGAAGGAAGATCTGCCATTCAAAAAGGAACGGTGGTCACTTCGTGCACATCTAGGTAACTCTCATCACTGGCCACATTGAACAGCGTCATAATTTTAACTTGTGAAGTTAAGGAAAAATAGAACTAAACTACTGGAGAAGGCCATCATAATTAAAGTGTTCTAAGATCTTCGAATTGTTTGAGAGAATAAATATTTTGATTGATGTTAAACTTCGTAGAGTGAAATAGGCATGTTAAAATTTCTAGAGTAAACACAAAAAGAAGAGAAATAGCATAAATTCCACACCAGCAGAGGGGAAAATGGAATGAGGAAACAAAAATCAAGCGATCAAAAGAATGCAAAACATGAAGAGAGAAACGTAATAAAAACAGGGTAAAGAGTAAAATGAGAAGGTGGAAATAGATCCAAACATATGATTCATCAAATTAAATGTAAATAGACGGAAAGAGTTAAAAGACAAAGACTATATTATGGACAAAATAAAAATAAGATCCAGCTACATGCTTATAAAAGATTTACCTAACAACCCAGAAAAGATCAAGGTGAAAGAATAGAGAAAGATTCACCAGGCAGATAGCAACTAAAAGAATGCCAGCCCATCTGTATGAACAGGAGACAAAACAGTCTTCAGGTCTAGAAGCATCACAATTGGTAAAGACAGCCCTTCTGTACGATGCGAGGTTTAACCCACGTGTAGGATATAACAATTCCATACTTGCCTGCAGCTAATAACGTAGCCTCAAATATTTAAGGCAAAACAAACAAACAAACAAACAAAAAAACTGACAAAACCTCAAGGAGAAACTGAAGAATTCACCATCATTGCTGGAGTGGGGTGTGGGATAAACATACTTCTTCTAGTGCAACAATTAACAAGTTTGGCCTAATAAATATATGTTGAACAGTGAACCCAATAATTAGAGAATATACGTTTTGTTCAAATGCAAGGAACATTTTCAAAAATTGGCCAGGCCGTAAAGCAAGTTTCAACACATTTTAAAGGACCAGTAACATACGGACCACATTCTCCGACCATGTTGCAATTCAATTTGATATCATTAACATAAATATATCTTCCCCAAAGTCGAAAGTTATGGAAATTAAAAATATACCTTCTAAGTAAACAGCCCAGCTTGTTAAACTTGTTTGTTGCTCATCACAGTGGAAAGATTCAGGGGTTGTATGTTGTTGTAGTTCATCTGTACGACACAACGTCCTAAGGCCATGGTGGCCGTGGGGTCTGACAGGTGAAAGGCCGGGACCTGTGGCCCCTTGGTCCACATTCAAATCCTGCTCTGTCCTCTGCTGCTCGTGTGACCCGATTGCTCAGCCTCACTGTGCGTCCCTTTTCTTACCCCATAAGGTGGGAATAATCAGAGCACCACAATAGTCCAACAAGGCTCGACTCACTGGAGATTAAATGAGAGATAACATATGCAAAGTCCTAAGCAAGATGGCACAGAGTAAGGTCTCCATATATGTTAATTATCGTTACTGTTATTATCTTCACATTACACACAGCAACGTAAAGTCTCTTGCCCGAAATCACACTGAAGAAGTGGCAACCCCAGGGTGGGGGTCCTGGTCTGCCCAAATCCCCTTCACGGCATCAGCGGTCGCCCCCAGCACAGCCTCTCTACAGAGTTAAGAATAGGGTCGCCGTTCCTTCCGCCCACTGCGTCCCACAAGCCCCCCCGCCCAGGTCAGGGCCTTGGCCCGGTTGCTCCCTCAGCTCAGAACACCGTCCCACCCCCCGGTTCTCTCCCGGGCTCTCTCCCTTTGGAGATAAGTCAAATGACACTTTCTCAGAAAGCCTTTTCTGACCACAAACTTCCCCACCACACCCCAGTTCCCATAATCCTCTCCTAGTGCCCCATCCGTTTCATTCCTAGCATTTATCACACTTGAAATTATTCGTGTAATTATATGTTGAATATCTGTCTTCCTAACTATGTCCATGAGGCAGAGCTGTGTCTAAGGGGTTGGAGCCCATGTGCCTGCATGTAGTAGGGGCTCAGTCAGGTTTTTGGGTAGATGAGTGGAAGGAAGGAGAGAGGGAGGGAAGGAGGGACAGAGGGAGGAAAGAAGGAAGGATGGATGGATGATTGGACGGATAGATGGATGGATGGATGGATGGATGGATGGATGGATGGATGGATGGATGGATAGATGGATGGATGGATGGGTGGATGGATGGATGGATGGATGGATGGGTGGGTGGGTGGATGAGTAGATGGATAGACGGATGGTTAGATGGATGAGTCAATGGGTGGCTAGATAGAAGGATGGATGGATGGATGAGTGCATAATGCAGGGAAGGATGAATGGGTGGATGGCAGGCATGCAGGCATAGTCCCCAAGGACCTTGAGAGCATTGCAGAGGACCCGTTTTTAGGATGAACTTTGTCACCTCTCTTAAAAATGGACAAGAAGATTCTCCAGAGTGCTGCCAGCCATGGTTTGGAAGAGACAGTTCACTGTCCTGCTGGCTAACGACCTCCCCCAAAGTCAGCGTGTTTCTAAGGAAGACATAGTTGAGGCTCTTCCCTATTTCAACCTAGATTCTACTTATTTGTCCTCCAAGCCCGAGAGGAGAACATTTATGGGGACTAACAGCAGTTCTGAGAATTAAGTCAGCAGGCAGGACAGCGAGGCCAGCATCTAAGGTGCTGATCAGGGTTCAAACGCTGCAGGTTGGCAGGTGTCATCATTTCATCCTGGGTAGCACCTCACAGAGCCTTTCGTGACATCAGCCATGAGGAACAGGAGAGGGTCTGGGGGTGCCCGTGGGGGGTGCTTGAGAAGCAGCGAGCCACTTGCCAGGGTCACACAAGTGCGTGGCGAAGCGATGGGAACCAATTCCTTACTAGCAAAAACTGAGGTTTCCTCGAGAAGTGATTCTGCCTCAAGACTGTGGTGTCAGCCCCTGCCTGGGTGTCCAGCCTGCCACCTGCCCTGCAGACAGACCTCTGACTCCCCAGCCCGCAATCCCGTGAGCCGATTTCTTAGATCTCTTGTCATATATAAATATGGCATAAGTCTCTTGGTACATAAAATTATCATGTAGTATATTAAATAGTGTGTGTATATATATGTAATCTTCCATTGGTTCTATTTCTCGGGAGGACCCTCAAAGTAACATAGAACAGGTTGTGCCCCGACCAACCACGGAGCCAGAAGGTACAACCCTACTGCGTGCGAGGGACACGTCTGAATGGTTGGTCAGTATTGCTAATGGCTGGGGAGTAATTGCAAAGGGTAGAGATGCTCTAGGCTGCACAGCACGTCCTTGCTCTGCCCGGGCTCTGCCACCTGCTAGCTATGCTGACTCTTGAACAAGCTACATTCCTCTCTGCGCCTCTTCCTGATTCTGTAAAGCGGAGATAAAACAGCTGGTTCACACTCGCGAGGGACTCAGTGTCTGGGACAAGGCGGGAGGAGAGCTAAGCGCTTGTGCTTACTTTATTCCCATCGCGGATCTGTGCCCCTCCTGGCCTTGGCTGGCTGGAGGCTCCGCCTCACTCCCTGCAGGTGTCTGCGCCCGGTGGCCCTGCCGTCCTCACCTCTCTCCCCCTGAGATGGGCAGAGCAGCGGTGGATGGTGGCCCTCTCCTGCTGGCGGGCCCTCTCCCGGACGTCTCAGAGCTCAAGGGCCTAGCGGGTGGCGGCCCAGAGCCTGCCTCCGGGGGAAGGAGGGTGTGGGTGCTGCCCCGGGGCAGAGACCACGGGGGAGCGTTTGCTCAGGAACCCGGAGCCTGAGGCGTGGGTTCCATTTGCTGTCCTTGACGCTGGAAAGCAAGGAGCCACCCAGGATGGCTCTGCGGGGCCCAGTGCAGAATGAAAATGCGCGTCCCTTGTCGCAAAGGTGGTAAGAAGTTCGGAGGGCAGCGCAGAGCACGCAACCAAGCTCAGCCCAGCATCTGCTGAGAGCGTGGGCCCCGGGGCTGGGGCCAAGCCCCCCACGGGGCGTGTGGCTGGGGCAGAGACTCCCCACGGGTGGAGGGGAGAAGGGCACCTCCGTGCAGGGCTGGGCCCTGGCCTGCTCTGGGCCCTGGGGAGCCGAGCCTGGCTGTTTACGAGCCTCTGGCCTCCCTGGGAAGGCACAGGAAGTGGCTCGGGTTTTCCCACCGCTGACTCACCGCCTCCGGCCTCGGTCTTTCCAGTCTTCGCTTCCTGTCCCTCCGCTAGGGCCTGGGCAGATTCTCTCATTTCCCGGGTCCTCTCAGGCAATAAAAAGGCCAGTCTGGTGGAATCTGAAACTCCCATCTCAAATCCAATTTCACGCTCACCTTGTCCCCTCCTGCAGAGCAGCCTGGCCTTGCCCTGCGAGCCGGAGGGAGGGGGGGACGGACACTGGCTGCCTCTTTCCTCTGCCTCCCTCTCTGCTGGGCCTTGGGTGGGGGAGGGAAACCCCAAACCAGGTGTGTCTTAGCCATACTTTGCCCTCGCCCATGTCCTGACTCCCGATGTCTCCTCTGCCTCCTCTGAGGTCTCCTGCTTGTGTGGCTGGGTGGGGTAGACTTCTGGCCACCTCTTCGGCCCTGAGAAGACGTCCTACCCCTTTTGCTGCTGACCGGGGCCACCTGGTACCCCTCTGCCTCTAGCTTGGAGTCCCAGGCCACAATTCTGGGGTGATGGGAAAAGGCGTGCTCCATAAGACGAGGTGCAGTAAGGCCCTCAGAGCCTGGAGGGGAGCCAGACTACGAAGGGGGCCTGGTGGCCTCGGGGCGCAGTCACATCAAGGACAACCAATCGCAGCTGATATCTACCCGGTATTTCCCATGGGCCCAGCACGCTGCTGACCAAAGCCTTGAAGTTCTGCAGCTAGGAGGTGCGTGTTATTCACTGGCAAGGAGTCTGAGGCTGAGAAAGGTTAAGGGCTGTGCCCCCGGTCACAAAATTAGGAAGTGGCATTGTCAGGGTGGGACACGAAGTTTCTCTGGCTCCAAGTCCAGTATTCAAGGTCGCTCCCCTGTCCGGCCTCCTGGAAGAGTCCACACGACAGGGTGGGAGACCGGGAGAGGGCTGATTCTGCCGGTGGAGCGTCAGGGAAGGCTTCACGGACAGGGTGACCCTCGGGTCTCAGTATGAAGGGCGGGTGGGCCTTGTCACGGGGGTGAGGAGGGCAGGGCGCTGCAGCGGGGAGCAGCGCGTGCCGGGGCTGGGACTTGCAGGCAGGACTTGCGCGTGCTCCGTGGGGCGGGGCTTCGGCCCGGGCGGCGGTGAGTTAGGACAGGAGATGGAGGCCAGCGTCACCCTGCGCCCTGGGGAAGGTTTTAGACTCGCTCTGAGAACTCTCGGGACAGTTAACGCAGCATGAAATCATGTCACACTGACAGCTTGCCATCTCCTCCCCGTTATGCTGCGAACTCCGTGAACCCGGCATGTGCCATCTCTATCCCTAATGCCTAATACACAGTGGGCACTTAGCCCATGAATGAATGAATGAATGAATGAACGAACGAACCAATGAACTCCGCCCGACCGCAAGGTGTGGTCTGGGCAGCTGTACCTCCCCGCCACTGTCCTGAGGTCCTGCTGCTAAGCTCAGCAGGTGAGCTGGACTTCGCCCAGAGGGGTGGGGTCCGGCTGGGGGGTGCCCCTGACGTTAGATAGCATGACTTGAAATTCCCCCCTGCAACCACCAGGTGTCGCCCGTGCCACACAAGGAAACCCAGCAGGACTCTGATCTGTGAGACAGAAACAAGGTCTCCGGGCTGCCCTTTGTCCCCATGAGTCTCTGGGTTTCCTCCTCCAGCACCGACAGGTGTGGCCGGCCTCGTGGGCCCCCGCCCCAGGTGTAGGCGCCGCGGGAAGGCGGATGCTGAGCCCTGCCAGGAGGGCCTGCGGCTGGCAGTCACTCCCATTCAGCCAGGAGCCCTGAGCGGCCCACCAGCCCTGGCCTTGGCCACCAGGGAACTGGTTGTGCAAGGCCACGGTCAGCGTCAGCCGCCCACACTCCCCAGTCCAGGCTGCTGGCCCCAAGCGGATGCTCGGCAGGCCCGGAGGGGCAAGGGCAGCCTCCCGACGCAGCTCCTGGGGGTCTGCCCTGTCCCCTTTGCCGGGGTCCCAGCTTGGGGTGCACACTTCCAGCCGCAGGCCACTCCTGCCTGCATCATGCGGCTGGGTTCTGGAAGCTTCCTAGCTTCCCTGGGAAGGAAGCGGCCCCGGGAGTCGGGCGGCGGGGGTGCGCTTCTCAGCCAGGAGCACAGTTTCCTGCCAGTCGACCTCACGCTGCTTGAGCCCCTCGTCCGGCCGATGTCAGGAAATCCGCCTCTGTGCCCTCGGCCTCCCCGCGCCTCTGCCAGCTGCCCTCACTTACATGTCCCTGCATGCCGTCCGTCCCCAGGTGGCCAACCTCTGGGGCTTCTCACGAGGGCGGCAGGCGGCAGGGCCCCCCTCGGGGCTGCTGGGAGCGCCGACCCCTTGCGAGGCGCCCCTGAGAGCAGCTTGACCCCCGCCCGAGGGAGGGTCACAGCCTGAGAGCTGTGACCTTACACACCAGGGCTTTTCCCTTGTACTCGCCGGCTCCCTTCCGCTCCCGCCTCTCCTTGGTCAGGGGGTGCTCTGGGCCTGCTGGCTCCCGGTACTCGGAAAAGTGTACCCGAAAGTGTGTCCATGTGCTTCCCTGGCCAAGGATGCCCTGGGAGGCACGTGTGGGAACTGCCCCCAGGTGACCTCTGGGCTCAGCTGACCACCAAGAGTGTCGGCCACAGAGGGCCCAGCTGAGGGACACCTGGGTCCAACTTCTGGCTTCCCCGTGGATGAGCCAGCCCGGCCCGCCCCCAGCCCGTGGGGCCACAGAGTGAGCAATCGGCTGTCGCTTGGCAGGGTCCAGGCGGTGCTGACGGGTGTGGCCGGAGGGCAGAGGGCATTATTATCAGAGCCAGGGTGAGGACAGCAGGAAGATGGAGGGCGTTGGCTGGATGCTCCCGGGATGAGGGATCTGCATTTCATCGAGCCGCTGGCCTGGCTGAGATGCAGCGGCCCACCCTGCGTGCGGGGGTGGGGGGGTTGGGCGGGGATAAATCAGCCTTCGCCGCAGGCAGGGTGGCAGGGAGTTAATTAGCACTGGCAGAAACGCATTCCACAAGCCAAGGGAGCTGGCGAAGAACATCTTGGCCCCACCAGGCTCGTCCTCTCTTGAGGTCCGCCCCTCCCTCGAAGGACACGAGGACCAGGGGATGTCACCTTAAAAGTGCCAGTGCCCAATAAGGGAGGGTGGGCCTGCTGGCTGCCCCTGGGAGCTGAGCCCGCCCTGCCTGAGGCTGGAATTGCCCTGAACTTCCAGGCCTGGGGGCGGGGGTGGAGGATGGGGATGGGGGTGAGTCTCCGGGATTACTCTGTGATGGGGCAGGTGCTGTGTGCGGGTCACGCTCCACGAGTGCTACGTGACGTCCACGGCGGAGTTTGCCCCACGCGTCCGGCCTTCCCCTTGCTGCCCCCAGTACCCCCTGGCACCTCGAGTTTGGGCTGTTTCTGCCTCCGTGCCTTTGCCCACCGTCCTCACTCCCTCTGTCTACCCACCGTTCGAAGCCAGCTCCCTTCGCTATCGTCACTAGGTCCCCAGCGTCACGGACGCCGTCTGCGGGCTGGCTCCGCAGTATAACCCAGCAGCCCCTGGCCTTATTGGGGTGTGGCTGCTGAGGGCCGCATAGTGGGGGGCGGATGTGTGACTGCGCAGAGGGCGAACCAGAGGAAGGTCGGGGGCGCCGGAGGAAGGGCAGCTAGCCTGGCTTCGTGGTGGGAAGCAGGCGACAGTGACTGGGGAGGTCATGGGGGAGAAACGCTGGGCCACGGTCTGCTGGGCTACAGTTGTGCCCAGTGACAGCCACCCCCAAATCTCATCACTTGGAACGACGAGGCTTCATTTCAGGTCACACGCAGTTGGCCGTGGGGCCATGCCTCTCAGGCGGTTGTCCCTGGGTGCTGACCGGACAGCTTCCGTGTCCCCCCCTTCCCCGTTTCCCCAGCAAGGGCTGGTCTGCGGAGGGGAAGGAGCAGCAGGTGCCCTCCATCCATTCACGGGGGTACGGCCCACTGGCCGCGACTCGTCACACGGTGCAGTCCCACCTCAGGGGGCAGGAAGTGTAAGCGGCTGTGTGAGGGCAGCCTCCACCCGAGCGGGGTTTTGAAGGAGTAGGAACGAGCCAGACAGGGAGGAGCAATGGGGTGGACGGGGGATCGCAAAGGGCTCGCCCCGCTGGGGTGTGAGTGTGCATATGCGTGTGCACGTGACCGGGAGGGCATGTGTTGGTGACTGTATGTACTCATGAGTGTATGTGTATGTACGTGTGCCTGAGTATGTGTGCATGTGGGTTCGCATGCATGTGCACACGTGGGTGTCAGTGAGTATAGTATGTGTGCACATGTGCACGTGTGTGCATGTCCGTGTATGTGCATAAGCGTATTTCCTGTACACATGTCTGTGTGTGCACACACGTGTGTGCAGGGGTGAGGTGCAGAGCAGTGGAGAGCAGCCTGAAGGGCAGGTTCTGTCTCCAGGGCAGTGGAGCGCCCTCTGCTGGACACAGGCCACATCTGCATGTGCTAGAAGGTTCCCTCTGGCTGCAGGCAGGACTTGGGGTGGAGTGAGCTGGAGTGGACAGGAGCCCCTGGTGGCTGTGTCCAGTGGGAGGCGGGGTGGCCTGGACTCGGGGTGGAGTGGATGACGGGGAGGGAGGGACTGTGCAGTCTCCCCAGCGCCCTCCCCAGCCCTGCCCTGCAGGCGCCCCGGCTGGCCCTCTGTCCGGGCCCACCTCACTCCCCACGCATTTGGTTCTGTTCTGTGCCGAGCCCGTGAGTCCCTGGAGGGCAGGAGTTACATCTGGACACTGCAGCCCTCGGGGACGCAAGTGGGGCTTTGATGAATGGCGGTCCTCAGGGCGGAAGGCTGTGAAATGCTGGTGTGGGGTGGGGTGCTTCGATGGCCCTGCAAGGGGCCGCTTCGCTCCGATGCTGGGGCGCCCTCCGGAGCAGCCATCGGCCCAGTTCCTGGCGGCTGTGCACAGGGGCGGAGGTCGTTCTCACCGGTGGAACGGAAGTGGCAGCTTGGGACCCACATCGACTCTGGAAGAGGGTGGGAGGTGCTGACCCGGGGCCGCTTCTCCTGCCCTCGCCCCCACTTCCTCCCAGCTTTGCGCTTCCAGCTCTGGCCACTCCCCACCGCCCACCCTCTGCAGCCCTGAGGTCAGAGGTCAGCAAGCCTGGCTGCGAGCCCCAGTCCTTGTGGGGGAATAACCAGGTGGGCGTGGGGGACATGACCGCTAAGGCCCCCCCCC
>CM053515.1:912913-946694 GCA_028627145.1 Eidolon dupreanum
TTGGGGGGCCGCTCTGGTTTGGGGGGGCGGAACTCTGGTTTGGGGGGTGGAACTCTGGTTTGGGGGATCTGCTCTGGTTTGGGGAGTGGAACTCTGGTTTGGGGGGCCGCTCTGGTTTGGGGGGGTGGAACTCTGGTTTGGGGGGCCGCTCTGGTTCGGGGGGGTGGAACTCTGGTTTGGGGGGGTGGAACTCTGGTTTGGGGGGCCGCTCTGGTTTGGAGGTGGAGAATGAAGATGCTCCTGTGAGTGCAGCTCCTGGTAGCACCTCACGCAGGAAAGGCCAGGTCGAGTCCTGATGCTCAGACGGTCACGACATGAGGGGGCGTCGGACCCTGAAGACTGGAGCCTCCTGAGATCGGCTTAAACCTGCCGAGTGCGGGGCGCGGCCTCGGAGGTGGTGCCCCTGGCAATGCGGACGGGGCCAAGTGCCATGTGGGCTGCGGCCCCAGATGGCCCCCCTGACACAGCACGACCGCAAATCCCGATCCACACACTCGTGTTTAAAATTAAAGTCAGATCGAGGGGAGGCAGCACGTGGAGGCGCCCCCGTCGGGAGTGCGGCCGTGGGGCGAGCGGGAGGCGCAGCAGCGTGGCCCACGGCACTGCTCGTCCGCGCTGGCCCTGTGACCTGGGACAGGCCCGTCGTCACTCAGCACGCGCGTCCGTTCCCCCCCGTGCGGTCAGGACGCACACACTGACCATTTCTAGCCTTGTCCTCTGCACCAAGCATACGATGAGAAAACATGCCACGTGACACATTATTACCTTGGCTGTCCTTCCCGAGATCTGGGGAGGGTGAGAGGCTGGACGGTGAGGTCCCGATGGGGGGCTGGAATGCGGCCCCCCACACCGCTGGCCGGCGCGGTCCCCGTTTCCTGGTCCGCGGTCCCTGTCTTCCAGGGCGATCGTGAGCATAAAGGGACATCTACCCCGTGGATACGCTGCATTTCCCGATCAGTCCAAAAACATTTGAATTGAATTGATTTAAATATGGAAACAGAAAGAAAAGGAAAAAACAACTTTTAAGGAAACCCTGTAAAAACACTTTTCTGC
The DNA here is from genome assembly GCA_028627145.1 of Eidolon dupreanum. Taxonomy (NCBI): domain Eukaryota; kingdom Metazoa; phylum Chordata; class Mammalia; order Chiroptera; family Pteropodidae; genus Eidolon; species Eidolon dupreanum. The sequence continues at coordinate 913,967 of CM053515.1, forward strand.
TGAAGACTTAAGCCGGTGGATTCCCAGGCGCCGGCCTCCCCAGTGAGCCACACCACGTGGACGAACACAGCCCGCGTGTGGCAGAGAGCTCGGCCCGGGCCACCTCCCCTGTCCCCTGCGTGAGCCGCTCCTGCTCTGGGCCAGTGGCTTTATTTCCAAAGGCAATATTTTTGGTTGGGATTTGCTCAGGGGCTCCGTCCAGTCCCGTCCTGTTTGCAGGGTGGGTGTCTGGGTGTCTGGCCCAGGGGCGGGGCACGGCCCTGTCTCCTCAGGCTCCAGCCCTCTCTTCCCCCTGCCCACCCGTGGGCATGCGCCCCCAGGCCCATCTGTTTACGTCACAGTCCTCTGCCCCTCCCTGCCCCGTTGGGGACGTTCCTCAGTGAGCCATGCCCCACCTCACAAGTGGGTGGGCCAGAGGGGTTGGCGGGGCAAACCCCATAACCCAAAGGAGGGTTGTCCCCTGTGGTTTCTGCTTGGAGGGTGTGACCTTCCTTCCTGCCTCACTCCAACTCAGGAATGTGCAGTTTTCACACCAGTGTGACAGTGACAAGGCGGGGGCTCCCACGTCCTCCCGGGTCCCTCACAGGTCCTGGTGGCGGCAAAGGCAACACCTGGCAGACTCTGCTTTTTACAGTCACCGCCATCCCTGCTGCTGGCTGCATCCATTCAGAGCAAGACGCTCTCGTGGGAAAACCTATGGCCTTGGCGCCAGGCAGCGAGGGCATCTGTCCTGTCTCCGCCACGTACGGGCTGTGTGACCCCCGGGAAGTCACCGACGGCTCTGAGCCTCGACTGCCAGATGCGACGTGGGCATGGAGCACCCCCCTAAACTAACGTGGAGCTGAGCATTCCCAGACGCACCGTGTACGCCCGAGGGCTCGGGTGGCGTCTGCCTTTAAGTGTGTACTCCGACTCGGTTATTTTATTCTTTCCAGAGTCAAGGAGAGGAAGGAGAACAGAGTGACGAGTTACATGCAAAGCAGAATATGTCTGACAAAGAGCCATTTCCTTAATTTACAAGGAACTCTTCCAAAGAAACCAATTAGATGCAGCAATCGGCAAGTTTTTTTCTGTAAAGCTCCAGGTAGTAAATGTTGTAGCCTTCGCCCGCCAGACACTGCGGCCAGGGGCTGCAGACCTGGATGTGCGTGGCTGGGCGTGGCCGGCGGTGGGGTGACAGGGTGCCAAAAGGCGGAGCAGGACTGCACACCCCTGCCTGCAGACTGCCAGCTCTGGAATGGGGGGGGTCCCCCCGAGAGACAGACGCTCGAAGGGCCCGAACAAAGAGAATGAACACAGCAACCAACGCGCTTCGTTTCTCATGAAATAAGTGCGAAGCGACTCAACAGGGACTCACCATTTTTCACCTGTGAGACTGGCCAAGATCAAAAGTTTGACTCAAGCAGCCGTTGGCAGAGGAGGGAGGAGGCGGGCGCTCTCACATGTAGATTTGACCATACGTATTTACCAACACGAGGAATGGGTGAACCCCGGGGCCCAGGAATTCGCTTCCAAGACATTATGACAGAGAGAATTGTCCATCTTTTTCCTCCCTCCATTGTTAATTGTTGAACCATTTATTTATTATGGGGAAAAGCTTGAAACCACACAAATGACCTCAAAGGCAAAGTCCATCCATACAGTGGAATTCTGTGAGGCCATCAATGAGCCGGGGGGGGGGGCAGTAGCGGGGTCTAGGAAGAATATGGGGAGTTTCTGGAGGAAAACTCCAGCAAACAGAAGAAAATGCTTCTATAGCAGGGACATCTGGAGCTCGGGGGGTTCGGTGGTCTGGTCGAAGGAGGAAGAATTTTGGTATTTATTGTGTGTCCTTCTGTTTGTTTCTACCACGAGTGTCTGCTGTCTCTATAATTAAGAAAACAGGGCGAAGAGCCAGGTCGAGCAGAGGGGCCGGCGTGCGCCCTATCTTCTGCCACCAGCCCTGGCCGAGCTTTCCCAGTTCCCAGCCTGCCGGCTCATGGGGACAGGTTTCCTCAGAGAGTGACTTCCAGTTTCAGCCCTGTCCCAGTGAGGAGCCTCAGGGCCATGGTGCTCCTGTCGAAAGGCCGAACCGATTAACGAAAAGGATGTTTAAACATCAGGCGTAGCACGCGCTGCAGACTCCCCAGGTCTGATGGGTGTGACCGGCTGAGTTACACATGTCCATGCCGGCCACCCTAACCCCCGATCAAGGTCAGCCCAGGTCAAGGTCAAGGTGCTGGCTCTTTCCAGGCCCCTCCGCCTGTCCTCGAACCTCACACAGATGGAGTCACACTCGCGTTCTCTCTCGTCTCCTGCTCGAGTTTCGGTCCCGCTGTGTGTAGCGGCCGTTCGAGGGTTTGCGTTGCATCGTGTGAATTTACCGCGGTTTGTTTGTCCGTTCCACCCTTGGCAAACGTCCGCGTCGTCTGCAGTTTGGGGCGTTGTGACCCAGCTGCCGTGAACATTCTTGCAGAAGCCTCGGAGGCAATGACCCGTTCTTTTTACTCTGAGGTCAAACCCTGTTGCCAGTGTCATCCGAGGTTTCGTGAGTGGTCATTTCAGGGGGTGAATGTTGGTAGGAAGTAAAAGTGCGTTTCATCGTCATTAATGCTTCATTCCCAGCCTCTGAGTGAGGATTATGTGGTGCATTGAAATTTTCTAAGACGAAATGGCCTTATTTAAAGGGATTCAACTGCACAGGGTCGGGGTGTGACGTTCAGCTGAATAAGAATGACACCTCCCACCTCCCTCCGAGCCCCTGTCTTGGGTTCTCGGATGCTGTTCAAACACCGACTCGTTACCCTCCGCCAGGCCGGAGGAGCGGAGCCCGGGCCCTCTGTCTGCACGCGGGGACCCCCATCCCTCGTGGGCGTTGAAAAGCGTGTCTTCCACGCTCGGAGGGGAGGGGAGGTCCTAGGTCCCCCGGAAAGTGGCCTGGGCAGGAAGGGGTGGTTTTCTCTCTCCGCTCCAGGCGGAGGGCGCTGTTCCCAGGGGGCCGAGCCATCTCTTTTCCTCGCGATTTTGTGTGATGATTTTATATAATTCTATATCGTCCTTAACTAATTGTAAAATACGCTTTTTAAACCCAGCCTTTCCTGTCTGTGGCAGAGCCAGACTAGCTGGGCCGAAGAGGCCCTCCATCCCCAAGCCGGTGACCACCCTGCCTCTTACCTGTGTGTCCGGGTCCGCAGCCCCTCCTACCCCCCCCGTCCCCCCAGGCCCCCCCAAACAAGGCACAGGAGTTCACGGGGGCCCCCCAGAGACACTCGTCTGCCAGCTGTCCCTTCTCCCCTGCACCACCATCTTTTTTCTCCCTTCTCCAGAGGGACAGTCCCCTCAGTGTACAGACACGTGGCAGTTCCACCCACCTCTAAACAAACAAACAAACGAACAAACCCACCTGGCTTTCCTGTGACCTGCTGCTGTCACCCCGCACCCCTCCTGTGCGAGTTCGCGGGGCGGCCGTAAGGAAACACGGCGGAGTGCGCGGCTTAAACGATGGAAATCCATCCTCCCGGTTCCGGAGGCGCCAGCCCCTTGCCGCATGGACAGCCACCTGCACGGTCTGTCTTCTGTCTTCCGTATGCTCGGCCCCCTCTGTCTCCGTGCATCCCGTGTCTTGTGACAAGGACACCAGTCGTTCTGGATTCAGGCTCACCCGAATGGCTTGGTTTTAACTTGGTCCCGCCTTCGAAGGCCTCGTCTCCCACGGCAGCCACATCCCGAGGGGCGGCGCTTCAGCACGTGAACGGGGTCCTCGCAGGGCCTGACCTCTCGCCGGCCGTCGTCACCGTCCGTCCTTCTCTCCCCCCGGGGCACGGTGTTCTCACTGGGCTGTGGGTCCCCACGCTCTGGGTTTTTCTCCTGCCTGGCTGGCCGTCCCTTCCCAGTGTCTCGTTCCCGACTCCTCGCGTCCTGGACCTGTGAGGGCAGAGTGCCTCGGGCCCCCTCTCCCTCTGCGGCCGACCCCGGGCGACGCCGTCCAATCTCGCGGCCCGCGCTTGCGTCTCCCGCTCAGACTGCTCTGGAACTCCAGGCTCTGACAGGCGGCCGTCTCGGCCCCCGTCCCCGGCCGGGGCAGGTTCATGGACTTCTGACTTCTCCGTCCTGCCAGGTGCTCAGGCTGAAACCCCCAGAGAGACCCTCGGTTCCTGTCTGAGGGGCAGGAGCCTGCCCCCGGCCCCGCACAGAGAGCCCGTTGCTCTGGCCGGGTGGGGAAGAGCGTCGTGCTGGGCCTCGTCTGTGCGTCTTCCCGCGGGGACTGTTTACCCAGCAGCGGGGCACGTGGCACAGCATGCTGGGGACCCGTCGGGCATTCGCGGCCGGGCCCCTGCTCCCTCGGGTCTCAGCCTTCCTTGTGCGGTGCGACACCGAGACAGGGCTTGGGGTGGCGAATGGGTTTCGGCTCGAGGGCCAGGCCCGGCCGGCGGGGGCGACTCGCCTGAGCGGGCGGCGTCTGCCGTGGGCGGGGATCGGAACACGGCAGCCGGGCGCCTCCGATTCGTCATCTCCACCCTTGCCCGTCGTGCGAGAACCTGGCTTTAAAAATCCATGATTGCGCCATGAACTTGAGCAAATCACTGACCTAAGGTTTTGTCTCTTCGCAAGCAAGAAGGAGAGAAATAATCCCTTCCCGCAGCAGAGTTGCCCGAGGAGCGTGGGAGCGTGCGTGAACGGCTGCTTCGCGAGCAGCAGCCTGCCGCGTGAGCGTGAGGCTTTAGTGTTATTCATCGCCCTCTCTAGTCCTGCGTCCCGGCTAGTCCCGCCTCCTCCGAACGTCCTGATTGGGCAGAAGCCTTTGCTCTCGCTTTCCCCTCCCCCGCAGACGCCGTGGCCGTGGCCGTGGCCGCCGGGCGCAGGTGGGATCAACCTGTGCAGTTTCCACGGCCCCCAGCCGGGTGGGGGGAGCCAGGAGCTTCGTCCGGGGCCTTCCGGCTCCTCAGCAGTGTCCAGCTGCAGTCCACCCCCCTTGTCCCCACCACTTGGTGACACCTCTACGCAGCGGGTGGGGGGAGTTTTCCCAGAGTAAGTTTTTGTCTCCCTTAGGGGCGCGCCCTTCTTACCCAGCTCGGCGGGGTTAACTGCCTCCTCCTGCTGGGAACAGCAGGTCTCCCCAGAATTTCCGGAGGGGCACGTGCCCCGCTGCCTGTGGGAATCCAGCGGCGAGATCCAGAAACGTCTATTTTTGTTATCTGATGAGAAAACATCCCCGTCCCTAAATCTACAAGTGTCCCTACTTTCACCTTGAGCGCTGTTAATGCCTTGTGTTTTCTGCCAAGATTCCAAACACAGCCTCCACACGCAGCCTCCCGCACGCACGGACGTTTCTCAGAGACCCGGGGGACCCATCTGTCCTCGCGTTATTTGGTTTAAGCAAAGCTTTGGGGCATTTCTTCTCGCCAGCGGTGGATTCTGAGTCGAATTCATTGCTGGGCTCTTATTTATTAGCGAGCGTGTTTTATTGTAATGTGTTTCATTCCCTTCCATCTACTCCTTGGACTTCATCCTGCAGCCTTTGTCATGAACAATGTTTGGTGTATGAAATAAGAAGCATTCAAACCTCTTTTAAGACATAAGGGTTTTTTTTTTTTCTGGTTATTATTATTATTATTTTTTTTTTGGTAGTGGCAGAAAAAGCACTCGCATTTCCTGTAGGACTGGAAACAGTGAATCAGATTTTTGTTTTGCTTAAAACCTGAAAATCTCAGGCAGGAGCCGAGAGGCTCTGGACAGAGCTGAACACTGTGTTTCGGGGTTTGGGTCGATGCTCCGTCCCCAGGGGCCCTTCCACGGGGGAGGGGCTGGCCACCCACGGAGACTGATTTGAGAGGGGCCAGAAAGGCTGCCTGAGTCAAACGGCGCCCGGGGCAGAGTCGCCTCCCCGTCCCGTGGCTCTGGAGTGATTCAGCACCTGGCACACTCACACACGAACACGTGCAGTGGGCACGGCTTCCACCTCCTGCGAGCCGTGCAACCTTGGACCAGCCGCTGAGCTTCTCTGTGCCTCTGTCGCCTGTGGAAGGGGGACCGCAGCACCCTACTCACGGGACATCAAACCAGCTGCCATCTACCGCGTGCCCAGCGTATGCGGCGAGCACGTCGCTCAGGGGAGACACGCGATAAGTGCACACTCGAGACGGCCGTGGGCCGCTCGTTCGCAGGGTGACCAGGAGCCAGATCCGAAGGGTCCGGCCACATCTGAATTCGTTCGCAGGACATCGGCGTGCAGCCGTGTGCCTGAGCCCAAACGTTAACGTCCGGTACCACCCACTCGTCACCCCTCGGCACACACCCAGTGTCGGCCGTCCGCGGGCACCCCGCTCGGTTAGGGATAGGAGGAGGGAAAGCCGGGGTCCCCACCCCGTCAAGCCCGTGGTCTGCTGAGGAGACAGTCGCTGCAAGGTAACACAGTTGTGACAAATGAGGCCCACGGCGCAGACAGGTCTGAGGGGCAGGAGCACCCCATTCTGCCCGAGGGAGTCGGAAAGCCCCCCCAGAGCCGGTGGGTGCTGAACCGAGCCGGGGGCAGTAATGAGGCCTTTGCCAGCAGAGACTTGGGGGGAGGCTACCAAGGCAGGGAAGCAGAGCAGAGCCAGGGGGTGTAGTTACTGTCGGTACTGGAGAAGGGCCGTGAGGATGTGGGGACGGGGAGGAGAGGCCACCAAGGGCCACCGCGAGCCCCTGCATGCTGCTCCGAGGAGGCAGATGCTATCCCGTGGGTGAGGGCCACCGCCGGGCATCGCGAGCAGCGGCCTTGAGCCAGGCTGGATGTGCGGGTTCCAACGCTCGCGGCCGGCAGTGAGGAGGGCAGACAGGGGACCCGGCAAGAGGCGGGGCCGCCCCCCTGGGACCTGGACCAGGATCAGTCTCGTTGTCTTAGGTAAACTTTGTACTGAAGCAGAGCAGGTACCAGAGACGTGCACACGTGCTCAGGGCAAAGGTCACTCGATCCTCAGCAGGTGTCACCCGTACCCGGATCAGGAGACGGAATGTGACCAACTAAAGATAATATCGTGACTAATGATAAGAATGACTTTTAGTATAATAATGAATTTTGGTATAAGGATGTCCCAGATATTGTATGGGACATCCATGTTTTTCAAAAGTATTGCTTGTCTATTCAAAACTCAAATCCAGCGGTCAGCTCCGGCTTTACCCGGGTTGTTGCCTGTAGTTCTTTCTTATTTTTTGTGCCAGTAAATCTGTCTTATGAATATTTCACATTTTGTCTATTCCACTACTGACGGATAGTTGAGTTGTTTTCAACTTCCGGCCATTCTGGGTAAGGCTGCTACGAACATTCTCATACATACCTTTTGGAGACACTCGTTTATTTTTCCACCCAAGAGTGGATTTGCTGGATCTTAGCGTGTGCTTACATCCGGGTCTGATAGACACCACCAGCAGTGTTCCGAGAATGCTGGTGCCGTCTACACCGCCGTCAGCGGCGGATGAGTTCCAGGCGCCCCGCATCTTGGCTCACGCCCAGGCTTGTCTGTCTCTTCATCGTCGCGTCTCTGGTGGGTGTGCAGTCAAAACAAATAATTTTGTGGTTTTAATTTGCATTTCACCTGTGACTAAGTTGAGCATCTTTCCACGCGTTAATTGGCCATTTTGGATCTCTTCCTTTGTGAAGTGCTCGCTCAAGTGTTTTGCCTGTTTTCCTCTTGGGTTATCTTGTTCTTACTGAATTGTAGTAGCTCTTTATATATGATAGGTAGGAGTCCCTTGTCCGACGTATGAATTACAGATATCTTTCTTCAGTTTATGGCTTGCCTTTTCACTCTCTTAATAGAGTCCACTGATGAACAGGAGTTTTTTAGCTTTAGTGTAGTCCAATTCATGTGGTTTTTTTCATTATGATTAATTCTTTTTTGAATCCTGTTTAAAAAAGATTTGCCTACCCCAAGTTTAGTTTCCTTCTAAAAGCTTTATTGTTTCATCTTTTGCATTTAGAGCTATAAGACATCTAGAATGATTTTTCCTCTAAAATCTACTTTATTAAAGTATAATTTACATACAATAAAACATACCCGTTGTAGGTATGCAGTCCAGTGAGTTTCGATAAATGTTTATACCCAGATTAACCACAACCACAATCAAGATGTAGAACATTTCTGTCACCTCGTTAAGTTGCCTCACGTCCCTTTGCTGCTCGGAGTGTGGTCCGTGGACCGGCATCATCACCTCACCTGGGAGCCGGTTAGACATGCGGGTTCTCAGGCCCCACCCCAGACCCACCGAATTGGAATCTGCGTTTCCACAAGATGCCCAGGTACTGCGTGTGCACGTTCAAGGCGTCGAAGCAATCCTTCGTTGTGAGGAGGCTCAGTGTCCGTCTCACAGTGGCTCCTCTCCCCGCACCCCCACCAGAGCCACCTGGGCGAGCTCAGTGGGGTTCCTGGGGGAAAGCCCCGAAAAGTGCGGTGGCCCCCAGAGCGCTTCACGCTCACAGGGGTCCACGCTCAGCCCCCAGCAGTTCAGCAGTCACCCTCTCGGCGTCCCGCCAGCATGTGGCAGCAGCAGCCTCTGCTCCCTGCAAGCTGGTCTCAGGTGCCATATCCCTCTAAATGCCCTGTCGCTCCAATCTCCAGGGGGGCATTCGTCTCGTGGCCTTAGCTCTCTGACGGGTCTAAGAAAGTTGTTGGCTTTCAGTGTGTCCAGCTTTTCCTTGTAAGGGTAGAAGTGACACAACTTCCAAGCTCTTTCCATGTTGGAGATGAAACCAGAGGCCAGTTCCGAGCTGTCCCGGTTACCTGTGGCATATCGTTTAGGCCACACTGCGTAACAAACAGCCCCCTAAGATCCGTATCTGGGGGAACAGAAAGTGTGTTTTTTTCTCTTACGTAAAATCCGGGGTGGGGAGGGGTTCGGGTCAGCGGGACCGCGCCCCTCCATGCCATCACTCGGGGACCCAGCTCTTCCCATCATGCACCTCACCACGCCCTAAGGCCGTGGCAGTGTTCGCGCCCGGTCAGCAGAGGGAGAAAGGCAGAAAGGTGCACACGTGGGAGGCTTGTTGGGGACCCAGCCTGGAAGCAAAACACACCGATGTGTTCGGACTGCAGTTAGTGTGGCCACGCCTGATTGCAGAGGAAGCGAGGAAGTGCGTCTGGCTGTGCCCACGGAGAAGAGGAGGCGGCATCTCAGGCACGGCTCATTTCACGGACCGCTTTCCCCCAGCGCCTGGCGTCTGGCGGGGACAGCCGTGTCACACGTGTCTGGACCCCTTTTGGTCTTTCGCGTCTCACCTGAGATCCGGCTTCCCATGTCCTATAAGGCACTGCTGGGCTTTCCATTGTATTGAATCTAGAGAGCGATTTGTGGAGAACCGGCACCTTTTATCACCTGGAATGTTTCCGTCCGTGAACTTGATGTATCGTTGCATTTGTTTAGGTCTTCTATAGTGTCTTTTAATGAAGTTTTTACATCTTCTCTATAAAAGTTTTTTACAGCCTCTCTATAAAAGTCTCACTTAGTTTTTCTTCAACTTAATCCTAGTATCTTTTGTTTTTTTACTCCTATTATAAAGAGCATCTTTTAAAACTTTGCATTTATGTCAGCTACTAGTATAGAAAAACAGATGATTTTTTAAAAAACATTTAATCTTAGAGTCATAGTTATACTAAACTCTGTTTTTAATTCTAATAATTAGTTTATAGATTTTTTTTTTGGTTTTCTATGTAGATAATATCATTTGTGAATTATGAGTGTTATTTTCTTCTTTTCCATTTCTTTTTCTTTTCTTCCTTTATTTTTCTTACTGTGCTGTCTAGCATTTCAGTAAAGTGCTGAATAGGAGCAGTGAATATCTGTGTTCCAGCCTCCATCTTGAAGGAAAAGCTTTCAAAGTTTCACCTTTAACTGCTATGTTTGCTGAAGGATTTTTGTGGATATATTTAATTAGGTTAAAAACGTTTATTTCCTTTCCTTTTCTAGTTTGCCAATGTATTTCATCATGAATGAATGTTGCATTTTATTGTTGCTTTTTCTACAGTATCAGAAGTGACTATATACAATTTTTCCTTTCTCTGTTAATGAATCAAATTTCAACATAGTATTTTCTAAAGTTAAACCAACCTTGTATTTCTAGGATGAACCCAACGTGGTCCTGGTTTTATTTATTGTGGCTAGATTTATTTTCTAGTTGGACAGTCCTTTTGTTTTAACTTGTTTTATGCTTTCTGTATTCCTCGTCTTTGATTTTTTTTCTCATTTCTTAAGGATTGATTGGAATTTTGGTTTCATTTCGCTCCTAAACCTGTTCCCCACCCACTGGCATTTGGATTGGAAGTTTATACACTGCATTTTTCATGCCCTTAGTGGATAGTCTCGACATTTAACGTTCACATTTAATTAAGTGTGAAGTTAATTGTTATCTTTGACCTCCTGGCCCCAAATACAGGGGGTAACTCAGTCCCAGATACTGAGCCGGTCCACACACCGGTGTCTTCAAATCCCACAGAACGGACCTCGTCGGTCCAACCCAGTGTCGCCGCTGCCTGTGGCCGCTGCTCCTTCCTGCCTCTAGGCCTCCCTTCTGAGAGAGAGCACTTCTCTTTCTTTTGAAAATACATCCCAAAGAAGGTCCTGGAGCGAGGGTCCACTGGGGACGAAGTCTCTATTTTTGTGTGTCTGAGAATGGCTCGCGTTTTCTGAGAACAGTGCCACACTGATGGGTGTGTCTCTTCGGCCCCGGCCGCTGGCCGCCTCTGGCCAGGCCACACCGCCCCAGGCCCCTGCCCTGGCCTCCCAGGCCCACCCCACTCTCCCCCGCTGCTGTCACGGCTGCGTCATGCCTGACAGTGTTCATTTCACGGCTTCACCACAAAATGTGATCGTGTGGGCTGACGGTTTATTTTTTTTTCATCTTGGGACTCATCGTGCATCCCAAATATGAAAATTCACATTTCATCCGTTCTGGAAAGTTCTTCACTATGCTCCCCGTGCGTGTGGACTCTCTCCCCGGCCACCCCCTGACCCGCGTGGTGTGTCTTCACTTGTTCTGCCGCGTGCCTCAGCCGCCCCGATGGTCCGCATCTTTTCCCCTCTCTGTATCACGTTCTTGATACATTCTTGCCGCGTTATCTAGGTAACTTCTTCATATCTATTGTTTAGTTGATTAACTGTCACTTCAGATGTATCTCTTCTACTTGTTCAATCACCCTTTAAGGCTTTAAAAACCATATTATTATGGGCATTTTCAAACATACAAAAATAGATTGAGGTAATGAACCCCCTTTCCCACTGCCCGAGCTCGGTGTTACCTCTGCGGGCGCCTCTTCCGCTTAGATCTGCACCCCCGCCCCCTCCCCTCAGCGAGCTGTTTTACAGCAAATCCCAAACTCCTTATTGTTTCATCCACAACCATTTTGGTTCCAGGGAGTTTTCGACTTCAATCGTTAAAGTTTTTAATTTCTCATTTTATTTGTTTCTTTGAGAAATCTGCCCCGTGTATTTTGAGTAGTTCTTCACTTTTTATATTTTGCTTCTCATTTACTTAAGCATATTAAGATGCTGCATTTGGTCAGCTTTCACGGTTTGAATTCCCTGGGGTGCTGCATCTGCTGTTCCTCTAACGGTTGGTGATTGGACCTTCTTTCGTTTTATGAGTTTTTAAGTTATGACCTCATATTTTTTGAAACTTCATCTTCAGAAACGTTTCGAGGGCTGAATTGAGGGCATGCTCCTCCAAAGACAGCGTGGGTTTGCGTCCGCCCAATGCCTTGGCGCCCGCTGAGCGGGATCACTTTGTTTGTCTGTTTAGTGTGAACATTTTATTGGAGTGTAACACGCATACAAAAAAATACACAGATCGCTAGCGAACAGCTCGTGTAGCCGAGAACCAGAAAACGATCAAACTACAGCGCCGCTCCTGCCCCTTTTCATCACGTCTTTCCCCGAAGCTTACGCTGACCCACGTGGTGCGGTTTTACCTGCTGCCATGCGAATGGCGTCATCCAGTCTGTAATCTTTCTGCGTGCCCGGCCTCTTTCCCTCGACACGTGCCCGTGAGCTTCATCCACGTAGACGCGTGTGGTGCGGTGTTCATTTGCACGGCCGTATAATATTCCACTTCGTTCATCTCTCCTACGCTCGATGAGCACGTGAGTGTTTCCTGTGCTCCTTCGGCTCACCCAGGCCTGCCTGGCGTGACCCTGGTATGTCTACGAGCGGATCCAGAGGGTTACAAATACTTGTCTTCCTGTTTGACCCTGGCAAACGGTTTCCCAGAGTGGTTGTGCTAACTTACATTTCCACTAGCAGTGCAAGAGAACAGGTGATTTAAACCCAACGCCCAGCCTGGTGCTTTTCGGTGCCTGGATGCAGTGAATGAAGACCCTCGAGTTACATGAATTTTAATAAACGTGGTGGCTGCGAATTCAGAGCTAGCGCTCGCCCCTCCACCGGGCGGAAGCCAAGATGGCCGAGTGCCTCGCCGTCTGCACCTGCAGGGTCTGCGGTTCGCCCCTGCCCGGGACACGCCGCCCCTTCGGGGCCCTGCTTGGTGCGGGGCCGGCCTGACTCTCCACCGCGCCGCCCCCAGCTGGCCTCCTGGGGACGGCGGCGTCGGGGGGTCAGTTACGCGCTGGGACGGCCGGAGGGTTTTGTCCGGCATGTGAGCTACGCGGCGGGGAAGTGTTGCTGAGACGTCGTCTTCTCAGAAGCGGCACTGACCCACCTTCCGTCCTCCGCGGTCTTGGGGACACCTCCCGTCGGCCGTGGTCTTCTACACGCGTGTCCACGCGAACACACACGTGTGTGTGTGTGTGTGTGTGTGTGTGTGTGTGTGTGTGTTTCATTCCTTTACTGTCGAATTGGTGCCGTTTCAGGAGTGGAGAGAAATGTGTAGGCATTTGACTGCAGACCCAGCTGACACATTTAAGTGCTCGCTCTCTCTCTCCCTCTCTCTCCCTCTCTCTCTCTCTCTCTCTCTCTCTCTCCCCCTCTCTCTCTCTCTCTGTACTTGCTGACCCCCGTCCTCGGGCGCCCCTTTCTCCTGTCCCTCCAGGTGTGGCCCCAGACCAGCAGCTCTGGCATCTCTTGGGCCCTTGTCAGAAATTCCGCTTCGCTTCACGAGCCGCCAGCATTCCACGCACGGTGGGCTTTGGGACCGGCCGCTCGGCGTGTCAGGCTTCCCAGGGCCCCTTCTCCTCCCAGCCCGGCCCCCCGGCCCCTCTCCGCCTGGGTCCCCGTTTCCGGGGGAGCTCCAGTGCGGTGCTTCCCAGCCTGTGCCCTCCGCCTGGCCTCCTGGCCCTGCTGGGCCATGCCGGGCAGGGCCCTAGGTACCGCCTTCTGAGCCAGGCGTGGCCAGGACGGCAGGGGTGGTGACCAAGAGCCACGGCCTTCCGGAGCTCCCAGCCGGACCTGGGAGAACGTTCCGGAGGCTGGAAGCAGCCCCCCAGGACGCAGTGCATCTCTGTGTGCTGAGTGTGACTCACATCCCCACACGGGCACCGTGCTGTGGCGCCGTCGGTGGCCTGGCCGCGGGGGGAAAGGCCCAGAACGCTGTTTTCTGGGCTCCTGGCTACAGCTGAAGCTCCGAACGTCCCACTGACCTGACAGCTCGCCAGCACTTGCAGCGTCCGACCCTGCCCTGCTGGTGTCCTGTCCGAGCGGCTCGGCCGCGGCCGAGTGCCCTGGCCCCTCAGGTAAAGCAGGCCTCCCACCGCCTGCACCTGCGCCCTTCCAGCCCTGCACCCCCGTTTTCCCTGTGCCTAAAGACCAGGCCGTAAAGTGCCCCAGAGCGGGCGGTGGAGGATGGGGCGCCCTCGGGCGCCTCTCCAGGGCCATGGCTTCGCCCCGCCGACCACATGCATCACCTCAGCCTTCCACGGGGACGGCGTCTGGGGCTTTCAGCTCCCAGGCCGTGGGGGTGGCTCGAGGTTCCTGGAACCTTATGTTGCCCTTAAGCGACAGAGCCTCGACCTGACTCTTCCCTGGGTGGGTCTGGAGCCGCGTCTGCAAGTGTGGCCAGCCCCGGCGAGCCGTCCCAGCAGGTGAGGGGGGACTGGCATGGGGGCGGCTCCAGAGCCAAAGACCCCGGGTGGACTGTTTCCCCCCAAAATTCGTATGTGGCAGCCCCGATCCCCGGTATCTAAGAGTTCGGCCTCCTCTGGAGATGGCGTCTTTGAGGAGGGGACGAAGGTGAAGCTTGCTCATCGGGGTGGCCCCGATCCCGCACCACTGCTGTCCTCGCAAGAAGAGGCGACGAGACACAGGCACGGAGGGACGATGACGTGAGGACACAGCGAGAGGACGGCCACCTGCCAGCCGAGGAGGGGGCGTCAGGAGAGGCCGGCCGGCCACGCCTCGCTCTCAGACCTCCCGCCTCCAGGGCTGACAGGAGTTCGTTTCTGTTGTCGAGCCGCCCGCCCGTGGTGCTCTGCGTGGCGGCCCCGGCAGACGGATGTCGGGGTGCTGCCCGCCCCCCCCCCACAACTCGCTGCCCCTCGTCTGCACAGGCCCAGGGACGGGAACCGGACGCCCCCCGGCACCAGGAAGCGAGGAGCGGCATTAGTGTCGCGGCCGGCCGCTGGCCCCACAGAGCTCTCTCCTGCGAGCAGGTGGCCGTTCGGTCCCCAGGGCGGAGCGGGAGGGCTGGCTGCGGGCGCGGTTCAGGCTCGTGTCGCCCCATGCTCCCGCTGACCTTCCCAGTGTCACCAGTGCCTCGGGGGACGTGGCGCTGAGCTCGTTTCCCGTGGGGGCTGCTGGGGGGGGGCGTTTTTGAAAGCCGGGGCGGGCCGCGTCCCCGCTTCGCACGTGGAGCCCGGCCCGGTGCCCTCCCCGCCTGGCGGTTCCCGCCTGGCAGTGGGAAGCGGCGGTGGCAGCTCTGGGGCGCCGTCCAGGGTCGCCCCCCAGCCCCCGGGCCTCCCTCCCGCCCCGCCTGCCTCCAACTGCAGGTTTCCGGCCACTTACCTAGAGGCCGAGGGTGCGGGTGTCGGGACCAGGCCGGCCCGAGGCCAGGCTCTGCCCAAGGCCCCGCACCAGCAACGCACTGCACCTGGGCTCGTGCGCTGCCTGGGGGCCCCCCCCCACCCCGGAACCCGGCCGCCCCCTCCTCGCAGCCCGCGGGGCCCCCACTCGTCCTCCGCCTCACCCCGCGCCCCGCCGGCTCTGTCCCCAGCACGGCTGCTACCGCCTCTGAGTTTCTGTCGCATTTCGTGCCCACAGAAGTCGCAGTGGGAGTGTAGATGCCACAGCCGCTGGGAACAGCAGCCTGGCAGGGCCCCGGGGGTCGAACGCGGTCACCAGGGGACCAGCGATGCCCCTCCCGGGCAGGTCCCCACGAGCGGTGGAGCCATCTGTCCCAGCAAATCCCTGTGCACGACACTCGCGACAGCCCCATTCACAGCAGCCGGAGGGCGGATACGCGAAACGGAAGCCCGAGCAGCCGACTGTCACCCGCCCGAAGGGGACACGTGGCGAGGAGAGGCCGCGCGCCCCTCCCACGGGCAGCACCCGCAGCGGCGCCTCCCGGGCAGCGGGTCAGCGGCCGGCCGCTGGGCGTGGGTCTGGGGCCGGGCGCAGGCGAAGGCCGCACGACCCCGAGCTCGTGTCAGATGCCACCAGGTCGCACCGCCGGCACGGTCAGCCTCGTGCTACGCGGATTCCACCACGACAGGGAGGCCGGAGTCACGGGCTCCCAGAGCCAGGAGCAGCTCGACCCGGTGCGGCCTCGCGGGCGACGCAGGGATCGCTGAGCGGCGCCCCGCAGCCGTTCTCTGTTAGAAGTGCAGCCACACGGGCGTGGCCCCCCGAGACCAGCCTCGCTCCCCGACACGCGGCCGTGCCACTGCCGGCCGCAACGTGCTCCTTCGTCACCGAGCGTCTGCTCGCGCTGGTGCTGTCTCCGGCCTGGGCGACGGCACGGAGCTGCTGGGAGCCCCGGGGTGCAGGCTGCTGTGGGGCACGCGTCTCCGTTCTCTAGGGCGAACCCCCAAGAGTGGGCTCTGGGTGCGTTCACACCGAGCTTTATGAGAAACCGCCGGGACCGCTTTTCCAGGGTGGCTCGCGTTCACCCGTGCGGTCCCCCAGCAGCGAGCGAGGTCCCAGCGGCTCCGCGGTCACCAGTACTGGGCGCCATTGCTGTCACATTTTACAGATGCTGGCAGGGGTTCGGTGGCATCTCATCCTGGTTGTAATCTGCATCTCTCTGATGGCTCACGGTGTCGAATGTCTGTCATGGGCGTATTTAGCATCCGTTATACCCTTTTAGTAGAGTGTCTGCTCAGGTCATTTGTTCCTTTTTAAACTGGGTTTTTGTTTCTCAGCACTAACTTTTGAGAGTCCTTTTAATATTCTGGATATGAGTTCTTTGTCAGACGGGTGACATGCAGATGTCCCCCCTGCCCCCCGCTTCCCTGGCCAGTCTGTAGCTCGTCTTTTTGTTCCTTTATCAGGGTCTTTTGTAGAACAAAGGTTTTCATTTCCAAGAAGTCCAGTTTGTCCACTTTTCCTCCATGAACTGTGCTTTTGGTGTCTTGGCTAAGAACTCTTTGTCTAACCCATCGTCACAAATATTTTCTACATTTTCTTCTAAAGGTTTTATAGTTGTTTGTCTTATATTTAAATATGTGATCGACTTCGAGTTAATTTTTATACAAGGCATAAGGTATATGTTAAAGTTCATTTTTTTTGCATAGGGATACCCACTTATTCCATCACCATTTACTGAAAAGACTGTCCTTCTGTTGAGTAGCTTTTGAACCTTTGCCAAAAAAAACAATTGGCTGTATTTCTGTGGGTTTATTTTTTCACTCTGTTCTGTTCCCTTGATACATATGACGGACCCGTCATCAATAACATCCTCTGTTGATTACTGTAGCTGTACAGTAGTTTCGAAATCAGATTTTCAATATCGTTTTGACTACCCTAGTTTTTTTTTTTTGTATTTTTATATACATTTTCGAATCAGCTTGTCTCTATCAAAAATCCTGCTACGTTACTGTCTGCATGGAGTATCCTTCCCCGCCCTCGTTAAGACCCCGTTCTAACAACATCATTTTAATTTAATCACCTCTTCAAAGGCCTTCAAAGACGCTCACATCCTGAGGCGCAGGGCTCGGGAGGCCAACGTGTGAACTCGGGGTCACGGTTCGGACCACAGCAGGTGGGGCCGTCGTTTCGTGTACCTGCTTCTTCCCCTCGGAGTTGTTCTCTCCTCACTGATGTGCGTCGTTGGGTGTTTCATTATACGTCTCCGGATGGCCAACATTTCGAGTCTTCGCATGTGTAAAAGAAATACATTGTTTTTCCCTTTTTGCCCTTGTGTCACTGTTTAGCTGAACACAGAGTTTCAGTGTAAACGTTGTCTCTCCTCGGAACGTCGACGATGTCACCCCCCATCTGGTGTTGCCAGCCGACCACCTGCTTCCCTTTCTGTGTGTCTCCGCCAGCCCTCGGGGTCCCCCGTGCACCCGGCGTGCTGAAACCTCATCACACGCGAGCAGACGCAGTCTTCCATCCGTCCATCTGCCCGGCACTTCGTGCATCCTCTGAAGCTGAGGACACGCCTTCTTTTCAGTTCTGGCAGCTCTTCTCCCGGAATTTCTTTGATTTGTCTCCCTCTGCGCTCTCCTCGTTCCCTCCATCTGCATCAGCTTCAGGAGAAACGTCGGAACGCCCGGTCTCGCCCCCCCTTCTCTGACCGTTCTTTCCTTCTGTCCGGCGCCTTGTTTCTGGATGCCGGGCGAGTTCCTCAGCTCCGTCCTGCAGCTCGGCGACTCGGCCGCCAGCTCTGTCCGTTCTGCAGGTTCAGAAACACCGGCCGATGTTTCTGTTTTGGGCGATGTTTTAAATCTCTCTTGGTCGAGCCAACATCTCTTGCATCTTTCTGAGTTCGTTAAGTATGCTTGCAGGTGACTTATTCCGCCGGCTCCGGGAACAGCTCCCCTGGCGGAGGTCCTGTTTGCCGCATGGGTAGTTCCTCTGTGGTCGTGTTGTCTTTCCACAAACGTGTCTCGGGGAGGGGACGCTGTCTACGTCGGAAGTTCTCTGTATCCTGTCTGTGAGAGGTGCTTCCAGGTGTGCTGTGGAGAAAGATGCTTTTCCTGGCTCTGAGGCCTCCTGTTCCTCCTGGTCATGCTGCACTCCCCACCCCACCCCACACCCGGGGGCCACACCCCCCCTCACCCCAAAGACTGCCCTGCCTCTGTGACCCCAGGCCATAGTCACCGCTCCGACGGCAGGGGACGCTGGCAGGGAGACGTCCCCACGGCTTGCTGCCTGGACATGGGTGGTGGAGGGTTCGCAGAGTGTCAGCCAGCCCGGCTGCCCCGTCCAGGCTCTGACCCGTCGCCCAGGGCACCCCTCCTGTGTCTGTCCCTGTCACGCTTGGAGCTGGGGTCGGGGGTAACGGAGAACTGCATCATGCGCTGTCTTCCTCCTTCATACAACTTTACGTTATTTTTTAAGTACCTGTGTGACATTACTGGATCACTTTGAAGATTTAGTCAGTCAAAGCTCAAGATTTTTTTCTTTTCTCCTTTTTTTTCACAAGCTTCTGCCATGCCAATTCTCTCCTATCCTGTCCTTGTACACTTTTTTAAGGCAACATTCAGCACTTTACATCTATTTTTATTGAATTCCATCTGTGGTTTGGGCCTTACATTCTTGCCTGTCAAATCTCTTTGAATAATGATGAGTGCATTTATCATATTAACTATCTCTTTCAACTTTGTGGGACCTGCACATCTGATATAATTCTCCTTTATATCTTCCCCGACATCGTTGCCAAAAATGTTGAATACCACAGGGCCCAGAAATGAGCTCGTTGGAGCCACCGCTGGCCCTTGCCCAAGGTTCATGTGTTTACTCAGCAAACGTTTATGAGGGTGGAGCTGCCATCGGTCTGCTTTAGGCTGCACAGCCTGTGATTACACCTGTCAGGAAGAGCAGTCGACCCAACCTCTAGTATCTTATCCTCAAGGTTATTGTGGGAAATCAGTCGGAAGCTAAAATCAGGACGTCCTGAGTGTTAATCCCGGCAGATCAGCGGTCCCCATCTCTCTGCTTCCTGACCGCTCGGACGCACCAGTTTTTCTCCCTCGCTGGGGTGGCAGTTTCTTGGGGGAGGGGATCGATGTGACACCCTGGGGAGGGTGTGACCTCTGAGGGAAGGCATGAGCCCTGGGCAGGGTGTGACACCGTGGGGGAGGGTGTGACCTCTAGGGGAGGATGTGACACTTTGGAAAGGGTGTGACGTCTGGGGGAGGGTGTGACCCCTGGGGGCGGGTGTGACCCCTGGGGGCGGCATGCAGTCTGGCACACACACTCGTTCTCACCTGGAGCCTTTGCGCTTGGCGCTTTGCACACACTGACCCACCACCCACACCACAGTGGGGGCGACGTTGCCATGGTGACTTCGCTGATGGGGGCAGGCCTCGCCTGAGGTGCCCGGCTGTGTGCGGCGGGGTTTACCCGACCGTCGGACGCCCGGCGTTGCCCCTGCCCCCTCCCCGAGCGTGGCACCCTCGTCCCCACCCCCCGAGCGGGAACGGACTCAGAAAGCGCCACCCTCCGAAACCCCCGACCAGAACGGAGCCGGAACGAACGGGGCGATGCGCAGCAGGCGTCCCCCGATCGGTGGGGGACGCCGGGGCGGCCGGGTCCTTCCCACACCCGCGGGCGGCAGGCCCAGGCGTCGCCCGCGCTCGGTGGCCCTGGTCGCCGAGCTGGTCCACCGAGGACGTGACTCTGTGGCAGAACCGGGCGGTTTTAGCCAAGAGGAAGAACTGGCCCAAGCTTTTACGTGACCGTCCTGAGGAGGGCGTGGCCCGGCGCCGCTGACGAGTCCCGACTGCTGAGCAGACACAGACGCCCGGGGCCTCCTCCAGGGTGGCGGGAGCGTGTGGCGGGCCGTTTCTCAAAGCGTGCGCCACAGAGCACCAGGCCTGGGAGCTGCGTCGTGGACCGGGGTTCCGCGGTCGGACCAGTCGGGAAAGCCTGTCTGCCGCTCCACCCTCGAGATGGGGGTGCAGGCGGGGGGTGTCCACACGCGAAGGCTCTGAGAAGTCCTGCAGCCACCCAGGGTTCCAGCCGGCCTGACTGTCGCACGCCCCCTCCTCACCTTTTTTTGGGTTAAACACACTTTGAAGGGAACCTAACCCCGGAGACCTCGCGCCCTTGCTCTCATTTCGAGCTCGTCCGCTGGGCGGCCACCCCCCCCCCCCCACCGCTTACTCTCCACACTCAGGTCACTTCCTTCAATCTCAGCACAGCTCCTTAGTCCGGTCTGTCCCTGTGCTTGCTTCCTGTGTCCCGATACCCACGCTGGGCCGAGGGGCCTGTGGCGGCAGGGTCACACCTGCTCTGCTCTGCTCACCACCTTGAACGCAGTGCCCACGAAGTGCCCACGCACAGTGGGTGCTCAGGAGCAGGTGCCGCGCACAGTGGGTGCTCAGGAGCAGGTGCCAACGGAATAATCGTGTCTGCAGACTTGGTCCCCGTCCCCCGGGGTGGGTCCCGGGCTCAGCCCCGCTGGCTCGCGGTTCCCCGCCCGGACGTCCTGCGCCCGGCGGCACTGCCCTCCGCACGAAGGCCTGCCCCCGCGCCTGCCCCCGTGCCTGCCCCCGCGCCTGCCCCCGCGCCTGCTCCCGCGCCTTCGTCCTCGCGTTCTCTGTGCCAGGGTCCCTGCCCATCCCCCCCACCCCAGGCTTCATTCCGGTGGTTTCTTCCCGTCACCCGGGCCTTGAGCAGGGACGGACTCAGGCCTCCCCGCCCGCCGGCCGGAGCGCCCTCCCCTCCGGGCGCTGGCTTCTGCCCCGTGCTCGTCCGGCGTGTAACCGGCGGGATTTACGGACTCGGTCCCCCGGCTGGGCTTGCCGTGTGCCCGGCCCTGCGCTGAGGGTCACGTGTGTTCTCTCCAAAGCCTCACCGCAGCCCTGGGAAACGCTTCCTACGTCCTCCTGGGGGGAAACGCGACCCGCCTGGGTCATTCTCACAGGCGGGGCTCACGCTGGTACCGGGCGACTACCTGTTAACAGCCCGCTGTCCCTCGGCAGGCGACTCGCTAAGCGGCGTGGGTTCTCGCCATGTGAGGGACAGTTTGGCCATGGAGAGGGCGGGGTGCTGCTGCTGCACGGACCCCCCCCAAGAGCATGATGCTCAGCGAAGAAGCCGACATGAGAGGCCGCACGGGGCGGGCTCCGTCCCCAGTGTCCAGGGAGGGGGCCCTACAGGCGGACAGCAGATGAGCGGGTGCCGGCGGGGCCGGGCCCAGGACTGCTGGTGGGCGTCTCCGGGGGCTTGAACGTCCCGGCATCAGATGCTGGTGGGGGGAGGTGGGGTCCCACGGCCTTGCAAGCGCCCTGAGACGCACCGAGACGCACGGAATTGCACGCACGATACAATGAACTTTATGAGGTGTGGACTGGGTCTCAATGAAAACATGTAAATGTGCCGTTGGCTGAACGGGTCCGCACGGAGACAGACGTGGGATGCCGGCGCCCCCGCTCACCCACGGGGTCGTCCAGAAATGCTGCACGGATGCAGAGGGGAGCCGCCCCGCGTCGTGGGCTCGTCACGCACCTGTCACGTCTGCAAACAGGCCGGCAGCTCGCCGGGCATCGTGCGGCCGCTACAAGCGAGACAGATGGGACCCTGGCCTCCGGGGTCCTGCAGGGGAGACAGGCGTTCTGCACGCGCGTCAGAGGAAGTGGCAGGAGTGTGACCCCGGCACGGGGCTTCTTAGCCGTGCACTCGATGGAAGACATTACATCCTCCAGCTCACCGGCTCCCGCGAGCATTTGGCATCTCCTTCCGTTATGAACTCAGCAGTATCCGTGGCACTTTTAACCACGCCATCAACAGAAATCACAAACATTTTAATTTTTGCAGATGCCTTGACACATTGTTTGCACATTTCCGTTTCAAACAGGGAAGTCGTTTGACCCCAATGCTAGATATTATTCGATGCATTAATGAGGAAGCTCACATATTAGCACATCGGAATTTTAGGATATTTGATAACTCCACTTCGCTCTATGGTGTTCCTTTGTGATGCTCTGTGTGTTATTTCATGTATTTAAATCATCGTCCAGGAAGTGGTCCCAAGGCCACGCGGATTCAGTGAAGTTAAGAAGTTCTGCCCGACAGGAGCAGCTCCCCGTCCGGGAAGCGTCCGGTGGTTCCTGCAGGGGAGGCGGTGGACAGACCTGAGCAGGCAGAGGGCTGGCCGTGAGGGACGGTGGCCCCCCAGGGACCCCGGGAGTGATACTCGGGCTCTTGGAGAGGCCCCTGGCTGGAGGGGAGCTTGTGTCCATCCTCAGCCGGCACAGGAGGCGTGAGTAGCCACGTGTTGAGTGGCGGGCACGTGGACAGAGTCTGGGCTCTGAGGACGAAGGGCAACTTCCCCAGGGGGACAAGAGCCTCCACCCGGCGTGGCTCGGCGGGGGCCTCCGCGTTTGAACGACGCTTTGAGGAGGTTAAGATGGAGGAAGCCGCAGGCAGCTCAAGTGCCCAGCGAGGGCGGCGAGCCTCCCCGCGCGTCGGGAGGCCCCACGATTCTGCCGTGGAAACAGGCAGAGGGAGGCACGTTACCAATGGCGCGTCGGCCGCGACGGCACGTTTCTCGGCTTTATCGGTCTGTGTCACAACCCCGATGTTCCTTAAACGTAGTTTGGTGCTGTTTTTTTATTACGCTTTTCTCTCCTTTTCCCCATGGCTGCTAATATTTCGTGTCGTAGCTCCCCACTCTCTGTTGTCACCCATTATCCATTACTGTCACCACCCTGCCAGGATGTCCTTGGAGGAGACTCTTAATGGAGCTGTCCTGGTTAAAGAAATTCGATGTGATTGAACTGCAGCGGAGAATCAAAATCCGAATACCTGAAAGGGATGAATAATAACTAGGTATTAAGCATATTGGTTATTTATTACCGGCGGAAGGCCCGAAAACATTAGCATGTAAAAAGCTGTAAATTAATCACGGCTGGTGATAGGAAGCGTGGAAAGTCACCTCTGCCTCTGTCGACTCCGTCTTGTTCTTCTCCACGAGTTCCCGAGTCCCCCCCGCTGTCCTTCCGAGCGAGCGAGAGCCTCATCCCAGCCGCTGGCTGCAGCACGGAGCGGGGACAGCACGCCCGAGGAGTGGCAGCTCTCAGGCCCCTCGGCCTTCAAAAGAGGGCAGCAGGGGGATGAGCATCTGTGCCCCGGCCTGGATCGAAGTCCCGGCCCTGCCACTCACCCGCCGTGACCGTGGACAAGTCACCCGACGTCCCTGACGCTGGGGCTCCAGTCTGCCGAGTGCGACCGACTCCAGAGCCCTCCTCACGGAGTCGTCGCAGCGATTAGAGGAGCCGCTGCCTGTGCGTGTTTAGTCCCGTGGCTAGTGGCCGCTGTTGGTGACCAACGAAGGGGCGGAAGGCCTCGTCACTCAAAAGGCTACTGGTGGGCCGGCGTCACATGAAGACCGTGGAGCCCCGGCCCCACCTCGGACCCCACCGCCTGGGCTCTGCGGTCAGCGGCAGCCGCAGGTGGGACAGTGACGGTGACGTGGGCGAGGCTCAGCCCCGCGTGCCGTGGACTGGAGAAAGGGCGTCCTGCGCACCGTGACCGGGGAGGGGACTCGTGCCCGTGGGAGGCGGCTGGGCTCTGAGCGGAAGGGACCGGGGCCCCTGAATCCTCTCACAGGCGGGGGAAGTGAGCTCCGCCGGGCTCAGGCGTTTGCCGGAGGCCGCAGAGGCGGCATGCCGGCCGAGCGCTGTGGCACGCACACGCCCCGGGACCCTGCCCGCTCGATTCTGCACAGAAATAAAACTCGATGGCGTGAGCCGAGCGCCAGCGCCCGGCCGTCATCTCCCCGGTCCCGGAGGCAGCCGGGGACCTGTCGCGAGGCACGTCTCAGCTCGGGGCCGGTGGCAACGGTGACCTCCCCGGCTCCGGCCTGGTCATCTCAGAACTGACTCGGTTGACACAAGCCTGTGACAGGACGTGCCACAGCCGCCTAGCTCTGCCCGCCCGCCTCACCCAGCGCCTCGCCGCGCCCCCCATGTGCACGGGGCCACGGGAGCCTCCAGGGTCCTGGCTTCACCCTGAGACGGCGCGTCATCTGCCTGAGGCGCTAGTTTATGATGTGGCTTCGGGGGTGTCATTTAGTCTGAATCCAACTACAGTCGTCCCCCGTTATTCGTGGTCCCGCTTTTCTACAGTTTCCGTAACCCCACAGTCAACTGCAGTCCAAAAATGTTAAATGGAAAATTCCAGAAATACGCAATTCCTGAGTTGTAACTTGCACGTCGTTCTGAGTCACGTGTCGAGGTCTTGCTCCGTCCAGCTCTGTCCTGCCCGGGACGCGAGTCGTCCCTTTGTCCGGCGGCTCCGTGCTCTGCACACTCCGCCTTGGTCCCTCAGTGACCATCCTAGTCGTCAAAGCAAGGGCCGCGGGGACCACAGTGCGTGTTCGCGTCACCCTGAATTTACTTCGCAATGGCCCCAAAGCCATTCCCATAAGTTTCATTACAGTGTATTCTTGAAATCGGTCCATTGTATCAGTTGTGGTTCATCTCTTACCGTGCCTGCTTCACACACTGAACTTCCGCACAGGTAGCGTGGACAGGAACACACGTGCCGTGTGCAGGGCTCGGTGCTGTCCGCGGCCGCACGTGCCCTGTGAACACCGGGGACGCTGTGGCTCTCCCGAGCCTCCGTCAGAGCGGGGAGCAGAGCCCGGGGCCCGCTGCCCGGGCTGCCCGCCGTTCCAGACCACAGCGTCACTTGGGTTCCCGCAGAAGCCGTCTGTGACGCAGGGATTTGAATGCAGCTCGTTGGGGCCACAGAGCCGAGCACAGGAAGGGAAGGCAGCTGATCGGAGGGGTGTGCCCTTACGTCTGTCGCCTCTGGGCAGTGGGAACTTGGCCCTGTGGGGAAACTCCGGGGAACGGGCAAAACCCAGCGTGTCCCACACGAGGATGCGGGGCCGGGCACGCTGCGCTCTGTTTATCCGCCAGCTCCCAAGCGGCGTTCCCTGAGGGTCCTGGTGGCACTTGCAGCCTGTCACACGCAGGCGTGGGCTCGCACTCCTGGACAAGGGACTTCAGGCGCAGACGCAGAGAGGGACGGGAGGCGCGATGGTGTCCGCTCGACGCTCCCCGATGTCTGGGACAGAATGGGGCTCTGGCCGCTTCGCTTCGGACAGGGGTGAGGGGCGCCGGCCACGGGGCCCTTAGACGAGATGGGACCCCAGAGCGTGCTCGCCGTCCACATGGCCTTGTCCCGCTGGTGCACAGACGGGTCCCCTCCCTCCAGGGCGGGTCGTGACGAGCACTGTTCTCAGAGTCCCGGCCTGGGGCCCGTGGAGGAAGGAGCCACACAGCCGCTGGGGAGTCGGGGTGGTGGCACGCAGGAGCCTGCCGCGGGGACGCGGGGGCCTCAGGTGCCCCGGCGTGGCGGCCGTGTGGGCTCCCCACGTCCTCCAGTGAAAGTGTCACCGCACGTGGAGGGACCGGAGCCCTCGCCCTGGGTGACGGCCGCAGGCTTGGGCTGCGGTCCGTGCTCCGAGGACGGGGTCCCCCTGCGGTACGCCGGCGGCAGCGGCCCCCTCGGAGGCCCGGGCTCCTCTGGGTGGTGTCGGCCACGTCCCCTTGATCCGAGTCCATTTTGGCTCACGCGTTCTGCCATGACGGGGAGGAGCAGCATGCTTCATGACTGATGGGCCACATCGTGTCCCAGGTTCCTCCGTGGACACCCTAGGGCGCCAGAAACCCACCCTCCTCCAAGGCTGCCTTCTGCAGCCATGCGCCTGACAGGGTGGCGGCCCGAACGTGCCACTGTGCAGCACAGCGGGCGCCCGGCACCCCTCCGTGCCCTGGGCCAGCGTGTCCCAAACCCGCAGAGGGACCGTCCACGCCCCCATGGTGCCCCCCATGCAGACGACCTTCCAGTCACCTTCGAATGGCTTCAGTGCCTGTGTCACACAATTCTTGACTCTAGAGCTGTGGGTCTATTTCTGGACTCGCTGATCTGTTTCATTGATTTATTTACAGCTTTTCTTTACACAAAAACCATTGTCTTGATGATTATAGTTTTACAACAAGCCTCGAAACTGGGTAATTATATCTATATCATAATTATATATAAATTGCATAAAAGTTATAATATAATAGTTATATAGTACAAATAGATATATAACTAACATATATGTATTAATATTTATTAAATTCCTCCCATTTTCTTCTTTTTGTTCCGAAATTGTTCTAGCTCTCTCGCCCTTGTCCCTCTATATAAATATTAGAAATGGCCTGTTCACACTGTGCCAAAAAAGCTTTTTGGTATTTGATTGGGATTTATTGACGTTGGAGGTCAATTTGGACCTAACTCACATCTTAACAATATCGAGGTGTCTTCCAGTCCGTGAAGATGATGTATCGCTCCATTTGATTTGGGGCTTAATTTTTTTTTTTTTAGCAATATGTCGTAGTTTTCACTGTAGACACTTTATACATCTTTCATTATGATTAAATCCTAAGTATTTTATGTTTTTTTGGTATTAGAGTTTTTTTAATCTTCATGATTTGACCTTCTAACCTTGTCCTTGCTAAATTAGTGAATGATTATGCGTAGTCATTATTAATTCTAGTAGATTTTTATAGATTTATTCGGATTTTTTTACACAATCACGTTGTCTGCAAATAATGACAGTCTTACCTTTTCCTTTCTCATCTGCATTCCCTTTTTGTTTTGTTTTTGCTTTGTTGCACTACCCCAAAACCCCAGAACAACATTGAGTATGAGAGGTTAGCGTGGACATCCCTGCCTTGTTTCCAGTCTTTGAGGAAAAGCATTTCGCTTTTCATCACAAAGTCTGATGACAGTGGCTGTCAGGTTGGGGCAAGCCTTTCAATCCTAGTCTGCTGTGAGATTTTCACAGAACGGGTGTCGAATTCTTCCAGATGACTTCTGCATCTGCTTTATTCTCCATTTACGTGGTTAATGACATTGGTCGATATTTGAATGTCGAACCAGTTGCATTCCTGGAATCAGCCAGTTTTTCAGTCCATCAAAGAGGACGAGATTTTTTTTTCTTTTTTTAAGAGCTTTACGATGCAATTTATTTTCTACATGTCACTCTGTTCTTCAAAAGAACAAAAAAACAAGAGCTGCCCAGTCATTCCCACAGCCGGTGGGGCTCACGTGTCCATGGAACCAGTGCATGCAGCAGAAAAAACCCATCCCACATGTATGTACACGACACGGCCACGTAAACCATGAAAACTAAGGACGTTGAAGGCAAACGAGGCGATTAAAAACATATGATGTACTCGTCAGAAAGCACTCTTAGTCACGATATATAAATATGTCCTGTGAAAATGAGGCAGGAAGCTGACCTTCGTGATTGGTCATGATATGTTATCCTTTCTCTGTATTTCTGAAATTCTGTGCTAAAATTATGCTAAGGGTTTTTTATTTCGTGTTCACAAGGGGTACTGGTTTGTACTTTTCCTGTATTGTCTTTGGTTTGAGGATCAGTATAGTGTTGGCCACATCCGGTAAGATGAGAAGTATTCTTTCTATTTTATGAAAGGGTTGGTATAAAATTGGTGTTATTTCTAACTTAAACGTTTGATAGATTTTTACCAGTGAAGACATATGAGTCTAGAGCTTTCTTTGTTGGAGGGTTTCTGATAATGACTTCAAAACTTTTTATAGATAAATCGGGCTAACTCAGATTGTTTCTTCTGAGGTCAATTTTGGTAATTCGTGTCTTTCAAATAATTTTTGTCATTATCATCTATGTTATAGAATTTGTGGGCATAAAGTTTTTCATAACGTTCCTATAATAGCTTCTCAATGCCTGGTGGATCTGTAGTTATATCTGTTATCTTTTTCCTGATATTGCTAAAAGATATTTATCTTTTTTTTCTTAGTCAGTCTAGCTAGAAGTTTATTAATTTGTTTCTTAATTTATCTAGCCAGAGATTTATAATTTTGCTGAACTTTTCAAAGAACCAGCTTTTGATTTCATTGATTTTTTCCATATTGCTCTGTATTTTTCACTTCATTGTTTTTCACTCTTTATTATCTTCTTTCTTACTTTGACTTTTCTGTCCTCTTAATGTAAAAACTTAGATCATTAATTTTAAATCACTCTTCTTTTCTAATATAATCATTTAAATTGTAAATTTTCCTCTAAGTATTGCTTTAGCTGCATGCCACAAATTTTGTTTTGTTTCTGTTCCTATTCAATTCAGAATATTTTCAGATTTCCCATATGGTATCTTCATTTATTGATGGGTTATGTAGGACTGTGCCATTTAATTTCCAAATTCTAGGGATTTTCCAGGTGGTTTTTAATTGTCAGTTTCTATTTCAATTCCCTAATGTCAGAGAACATATTTTATATAATTTTAATCCTTTTAAAGTTATGAAGACTTGTTTTATGGCCAACATAAGGTCTTGGTGAATGTTTCACATGCACTTGAAAAGTATATGTATTCTATAGGTGTTCTGCAGTTATTAGCTGTAGTGTTCTGTAAATGTCCATTAGGTAAAGTTGTTTGAGAGTGTTGTTGAAATCTTCTACATCCTTGATTTTTATTGACTTGCTCTAACAGTTACTAAGAAAGGAGTATTGATTCTACGACTATAATTGTGAATTTTGCTAATTCTTTCAGTTTTATCAGTTTTTGTCTCATGTTTTGAAACTCTGTAATTAGGGACATACACATTGAGGAATGGTATATCTTCTTGCTGAATTGACTCCATTATTATTAGAAAATGTCCCTCTGTAGCTCTCATAATGCTCCTTTTCCTGAAGTCTACTTTCCTAATAGTAAAATACCCATTCCAGTTTTTATGAAGCATTTCCGTGTTTTTACTTTGCCTTATCTGTGTCTATATATTTAAAGTGTGTCTCTTATAAACAACATATTGTTTAATCATTTTTCATCCACTTTGATAATTTCTGTCTTTTAACCCAGTTACATTTGCCAGCTAAGTATTTGTTTTCTTTTTGATGCCTCTGATTTTTGTTTTATCTTTCCTCCTTTCCTACCTTCCTTTGGATGAATCAAAGTCTTTTAGATATTCCATTTTATCTGTTGACTTGTTAGCCTACTTTGTTTTATTCATGTAAGTACGCAGTTACTCCATGGTTTATTCAAAAAACAAAACAAAAAGCAAAAACAAAGCACATCTTTAACTTAGTCACAGCTCACCTTGTATTTATGTTCTGTCACTTCCCATATACAGTATGAGGCTCACAACGGCATGCTTTCATGTTATCATCATATATTTTATTTCTACATGTTTTATAAACTATACAACAGATCATTGTTATTTTTGCTCTCAACCATATTTTAAAGAAATTACAAATAAAAATATCATATTTACTCTCTCCGGTCCCCACTTCAGTCCAAGTTTCTACCTGGTATCATTTTCCTACAGTCTGAAGAATATCCTTTCATATTCCTCGTGCTGTAGGTCTGCCTGTGATGAATTTTTTCAGCTTCTGGTTTATTGAAGAAAAGGCCTTTATTTCTTCTTATTTTTGAAAGATAGTTCACTGGATTAAGAATTCCAAGCTCAACATTTCATTTCGGCACTTTAAACATAGTTCATTGACTTGTTCTTTGCATTGTTTCTTGTGAGGAATTAACTCTGATTCTTATCACTGTTCCATTGTATGTAGTGTGTCTTTTCCCTGTCTGCTTTTAAGATTGCTCTTTATATTTTGGGCAATTTGATTAAGATTAAGATATGCCTTATGCTTTTTATTTTTTATTTTTTATTTTGTTGCTTATGGTTCATTGAATTTCGTGGATCTGTGAGTCGATATTTTTCACCAAGTTTGGAAGTTCTTTAAAAAACATTCTCTTCCACAATTACCCCTTCTCTTGTCTTCCTGGGACTCCACTGATGTTATCCTACAATTCACTGATTATTTGTTCCGTCCTTTTCGACCTTTTTGTCCCCCAGGCACCTCAGTCATATAGTTTCTATTGCCTTGTTTTCAAATTCACTTATTTTTTTTTTCTGCAAAGTCCAAATGGTCGTGAAGCCCATCTGTTAATTTATATTTCGTATATTCTAATTTCTTAGGTCTAGAATGCCCACTTGGTTATCTGTTTCACATCTTTTTGCATTATTACGTTCATGTTTTCTTCAAATCTGGCACATTTATAATAGCTGTTTTAAAGTCTTTGTGTGAAATTTCCGACATTTCTCAAATTTCTGGGTCTGTTTCTACTGAGTTGTTTTCCTCTTGGTAATGAGTCAAATTCGTTGGCTCATGCACATGTCTAGTGAAATTGTACCTCATTCCGGTCATTGTGGAGGCCACGTCTCTGGATTTTGTCGTCTGTAAGTTGTGATAAGTTGGTTTGTGTGTGAACAGGCTTGGTTCTTTGGAACCTTACATTTCGGCTTTGTTGGGTGCATCTACGGTTGTCCTTACTCTGGGGCTGGAGGAGCCCCACCCCCCACCCACCCAGGTGCGGCTGTCTGGGTCTCTGGGGGAGCTCAGGGAGGCTTCTGCAGTCTGCAAGGCAGGACGCAGTTCTGTGTGTCTTCTGAAACCCGTCAGCGCACAGCCCGTTGGGGGCGGCCCCCGCCAGGCTGGAGTCCCCCCGCCTGTGCGTGTTCACCTGAGCTCCGTGTTCACCCTTGCTCCGCGTGGTCCTCCGCTCAGCGCCTGTCTCCCGGGCCTTGGTAGCCCTCCGTGAGCAATGTGCACCCAGGCAGAAAGCCAGCGCGGGCCAGGACTGGCCTGGGGTGTCACCGCCATCAGGTTACCCGAGCCACCTGCTGGCCGGTGCCTACGAACGGCTGTTCCGAACG
Source organism: Eidolon dupreanum (assembly GCA_028627145.1). NCBI lineage: Eukaryota > Metazoa > Chordata > Mammalia > Chiroptera > Pteropodidae > Eidolon > Eidolon dupreanum. The sequence goes on from CM053515.1 coordinate 944,726, forward strand.
CTTGTCCCGTTCCATGATCGTTTAATGTTTTCACTATTATTCGGAACGTGCTACTTTCCACACGCCTCCCAACCGATCTGAATTCACTGGGCCAGAGGAGAGGGTGTTATAAAATGTTGACAGTGATTCAGAATTTATTATAAGTGGGGTTCGTTAGGCACCTTGTCCCCAAAAAAGATTTCATATCCATCCAAATATCTTTTTGCATGAAGTATTAGATTTTTGTAAGAAATAATTGTGGGGCTTGATCCCTACTTTGTAGAGATAAGAATCCTTACTCTGCTTACGAAAGGACAAGCTTCAAGCGGGCAGCGACCTTCCCTAACCCACCCGAGAGATGGAAGATGACCGTTGGAATCAGAGGTGGGCGGTGGGTGGCAGAGCCCCACGTCTGGGCCTTGCTCCCGGGGGAGGCGTCAGCCAGGAATGCAGTTGAGGTACCACTGAAGCATCAGGCATCTGGGGCTCACCAGCAAGTCCAAGGCGAGATGACGGCCACGTGGGGATGAGGTACGAAGACCCGGTCCCCCCGGGGGCTCAGTCACCCAGAAGAACCTGGAGCGTTAATGAGAAACCAGGAGGTCAGAAGCACCATCGACGCTCTCCCCAGGGTGCGAGCCAGGGAGGCTGGCAGGAGTGTCAAGCCGGGGTCCCAGCAGGCCTAGAAGGGGAGCCAGCAGGCAAGTGACAAGCCGCGTCTCTGCCGATGGCGAGGGGGAGCCCGAGCCGAGCTTGTCGGGGTGCAGGAGCCCGGGGGGAGCTGGCACAGTGCAGGCTCTGGCCTGAAGGGTTTCGGTGAGGCCTGGGGGCCACGGACACCGAACAGTGAGGGGCGCGGCGTGAGCTCCCGCAGGGCAGCCGTCACGTGTGGCGTCAGCCGATGCTTGTGGCACAGGGACCACGCCGCGTGGTCTTCCCAGCTCCAGCGTCTTTGCAAAGGCCTCCCGGTCCCTCCCTTCCGCTGGGGAGAGCGGGAGTTGTAGAGAAGGGACGGAGCGGGCCGGGCCACGGGCCCGAGGAGGCGACACGTCGCCCACATCCGAGTGTGCACGGGTGAGGGGTCCCGCTCGTGGGAGGCCGCAGCTCAGCTGCCCCAGCTTTGCAGGGAGGCGGCGAGGGGCGGGGGGAGGCGAGAGTTAGCAGGGTGGCAGGCCGCCTCGCCGGGCGTTCCTCCACTGTGACTTCGTTAGCAGCCAGCTGCTAATTAAATTTCATATTTACGATCGGAAAATAAAATCGTTGGGCCTTTTTGAAATGGGATTTTATGAGTTTTGGCTCCAGCAGCTGAGTCAGCAGTCAAGGGCCTGCACTGCTTAGAACCGGGGTTTCGAAGTGGAGATAAATAAAATAACGCGGAAAGGACCAGGAGGACGGTGCCGGACGGGCCTGGCCCCCCCGGGGCTGGGCAGGGCTGGGCTGGGGCTCGGGGCGGTGCGCTCTGGCACCAGGGTCACCGGGGTCGCCAGGGCCGGCCGGGCCGCACTCTGGTGCCTCTGGCTGTCCTGGGAAAACCGCCCTCCTCCACCACAGGCTGGGCTCCGGCCGCGCCGGCGCGTGTGCGGGAAGCGGCTGATGCCACCTCCCTTCCCGTGTGACTCACAGAGCCATCTCCTCCAGGGGGTCCTGGGTGCCCCTCTCCTCCGCGGCCTCAGGGGCCCCCTCCTCTAGGCAGCTGCCCGTGAGCTTCCTGCGGCTTCTGCCTCAGCTCTGTGATGCCCTCGATGAGCCCAGGGGCGCCTCGTCACCCAGTGGGGGACAGTTGTGCCATAGATGTTCCCAGCAGGGAGTCTCAGAACCCCGGAGCTGGAAGGGACCCCAAACCTCCTGGGTCCGGCACCCCCGTGGAGCAGGGTCAGAATCTTCCCCCCGAAGCCCCCGTGATTGGGCAGCTGCTCTGGTTCGAGTTTAAGCTTCCGGAAGGACCAGCGGGCTCTGTGGGGGGAAGAAACGCGGGGTGAGGGACGGACCC
>CM053515.1:947194-968217 GCA_028627145.1 Eidolon dupreanum
ACGAGTTAACGACTCACAAGACCCTTTAAGACCTTGGAAGCTGCAAAGAAACTCAAAAGATGACCCAATTTGTTTGGTTCAGAGTTACTGGGATCAAGATGGGTTTGGTTTCTTTCATTCACTCGTTTGTTTCCAAAAATAAATTTCGGGAGGACAGGCCATTAAGAAGAAAAGATGCTCCAGTGTACTTGAAACGGTTTTGAGAACCAGGTTAAAAGGCAATAAAATATGAAACTGATTGTGGCCGAGGGTCTTTCTGACGCCAAGGACAACAGCAGTAGAGAGAAGCACAAACCGCGGACCACTGATCTTGGCCAGGCCAGTTCTCCCCTCCCTGCTTCCCGGGGCAGAAGTCCGTCAGGTCGATACGAGAGAGCAACACACCGCTGTGACCAGAGCCTGGTATTTTGGCTTTGTGGAGATCTCTTTGGGGTCCTTTGGGAAAGTCCGTTTCAGTAACGTGACAAGCATGGAGCCTGAGTTGTGCCGGGCTGGCCTCGAGCCACTTCTGCTGGGCACCTTCTCGGAGGCTTCGGAGAGACCCTCGGTCCCCATGGGGCGGGCCCGGGGGACGCTCAGCCCTTCCACGTCCTGGAAACCTGGCCTGGAACCCCGCCCTCCCCCTGCGGCTTGGGGTCCTGGGCAACCTCAGTCCCTCATTCGTAAAAGGGGAGACCAGTGAGTGCGTGTGGTGGGGGAACAGTGTTTCCCCCCGAATTCATGGCCATCCAAAACCCATGGGCTCATGTGCAGATAGGGCCTTTGCAGATGTGTTATCTAAGGGTCATGAGGTGCGATGGAGCCGAAGCGACAGTGTCCCCACCAGGAGAGGAGAGACCGCAGAGAGATGCCACCGGGAAGGCCACCGGAAGATGCGGGCAGAGCTCGGAGTGGCGCGGCCGCCAGCCAAGGAGCGCCGGGCGCTGTGGGCCGGGGGAGGGGCCGGGAGGCGGCCGATCCTCACGACCCCCAGGCCCTGGGTCCCGACCGCAGAGCTGGGGGTACACTCCTGTCGTTTCAAGCCACCCCACGTGTGGCAGCTTGTCACGGCGGCCCCAGGAAACCAGCTGCCCCAGCACCAGCCTGGCCGGAGCAGGTGTCACCGGGGTTGTGGCTGGTGTTGGGCGTCTGCACCGGCTCCCGAGCTGTTCACTGGGACAGGCCCCGACGTGGGCTCAGCCTCCGTGCCCGAGTCGGGGCTTCGCCCTCGCGTTTTCCATGGAGCAGACGCCGCCGGGGTGCCCGTGTGCTCCGCATGTCCCCACACGCCGACCGGCCGCCGGCTGCTCACTGCAGCAGCGGCGACCCCTCCCAGACACTCGCTCCAGCTGCTGTCACCGCGGGTCACACCCGGGACGGAGCGCAGCCCCAGGAGCAGCCTTCGGCCAACGCCTGACGGGAGCCAGCAAATGCGTCCCCCAGCTCCTCATCTCCCAGGGGGGCTGGCTCCGAGACGGGACCGCCCCCGCGCCCCGCGGCCCCCCACAGGCCCGAGCCCCAGCCCCCCACGGCGGGGGCTGCTCGCTAACACCGACAGAACTGCCTCTCTTCCCCTGTTGTTCTCCGGTGGCCGCCATAACCAATGGCCACAAACTTGGTGGCTTCAAGTAACAGCACTCTCTCACAGTTCCTGGGGCCAGAAGTCCAAACTCGGTGTCGCTGGGTCAGAACCAAGTGTCAGAGGGACCGGCTGGCCCCGGAGCTTGCGGGGAGACACTGTTCTCGTCCCGTGTCCGGCGGCTGCCAGCGGTCCTCGGCGCCCTGGCTGGGGCCGCGACACATCCAGAACCACATCGTCCAGGACAGTCTCCTTCCTCAAGGTCCTTAACTCAACCCACCTGCCAAGTCCCTTTTTGCCGTAAGAGGTGAAATCCCAGGTTCGGGGGTTAGGACTTAGACATGTCCCTGGGAGGTGGTGGCAGGATTCGACCTACCACACTGCCTTCCTCGCTGCCCCCTGCCACCCATTTCCCAGTAGGCTGGTCACATTCACCCCGATCTCAGGGTCACAGTGACTGAGGTAAAACGCGGTCACCAGGGTGGGCCTTAATCCCGTATGTCTGCACCGGGGACGTGGGGAGCAGACAGCCATCTGCCAGCCGAGGAGAGAGGCCGGCCGACCTGCCGGCGCCTTGACGGCGGTCTGCCAGCCTCCAGTACCGTGAGGAAATATATTTCTGTCGTCTAAGCTGCTCGGCTGGTGTCCCTGTGACGTGGTGGCCCCCGCACGCCACACGTGCTGTGGAAGCGAACACTGAGCCAGCCTGGGGGCCCCGGCTCCCTCGCTCCCCCTCCGCTTTCCCAGATGCTGGGCCTCTCTCCTCGCAGCTGTCCCTCGGGTGCAAGGGCTGTGCTTCCCGTGGCTTCGCTGCTCACCAGCAGACGGACGGTGTCCTCTCGAAGGGCCGCCCTCTGTCCTCCGCAGTCTGCATCCCAGAATTCTCATGCACAGTCTATTTTTAGGTAACTTACTCAAAAAATTCTAAACCGCCGCTTCGGCTGCCCCAGTCCCCTACACACTTACCCGACCAAATGAATGTCACTTCTGCATGATAGAGACAGACCAAATGAGCAGAGAAAGGGGCTTCATTTTTTTTTCTTTTTTTTTTTTGCAAATCATATAACTCTAAATTACCTTCAATTTCCTAAATGGAATTTGGCTCGAGATTCACTGTGGTATGGAGTAGACTATAATGAGATTATATTATGTTTTGGGGAAAACATTCAAATGACCAAGATAATTAATTTTGCATAACAACCAACTCGCAGGAAGACCCAAAGCCATAGCACAAAGTCTGCAACCTGCGTGGGCCTCTGGGGGCGAAACGTTTCCTTCAAAATACAGTGACAAAGACAGTTCCAGGGGCCTGGGAAATGCAGAGGTTTCAAAGCTGGAAACGGTTTTTTCCTGTTCTGGCCACAGTGCTCCTATTTCTCAGCAGTGTCCTGTACCACGGGAGCCCTAAGGGGCGTTGTGGAGGGGCTTCGTTGGGGGGAGTCTTCTGGGAACTGCTCCCAAGTATCCCAAATGCTGGGCGCTGTTTCATGGCTCGTCTTAGGGTGGGGGGAGGGAGAGAGAGAGAGAAACTTTGAATCTTCGTCGCCAGGTGGCTTTATTTGCATGATATTAGACTCGTTTGGATGCCTGGGAAGGATCTGACTCAGCAGCGATTTTCTGGTTCTGATTCACTGTTAAAGTCACCTCGGAAGGAGCCAGGAGCGGTGTACCGCCCAGCTCCATCCTACACCTTGGCTGCATCTCACTCTGCCACGGTCTAGGAATACGTGCTAGACTGGGAGCCCGAGAACCCGCACAGCTGTTGCAGATCTGCTTCCAACTGCCCACACGGTCTCAGAAATCAATCTCTGTACTCAAATACTCATACGTGAATGTCCACAGCACTATTCACAGTAGCCAAGAGATGGGAAGGACCAAAATGTCCACCGATGGATGGGTGGGTCAACTGTGGCGCATCCATGTGATGGAATACAACTCAGCCACGAAAAGGAGGTGCTGACACATGCCACACTGTGCGTGAGCCTCGAACGCGTGATGCTACGTGGGGGAAACCAGAAACGGAAAGTCACACACAGTGCATGATTCCGTTTACGGGAAATATTCAGACTCGGTAGATCCACGGAGACAGAAAGCAGACTGGTGGGCGCCCGGGGGGGAGAGGGAGAGAGAGCGACAGCTTCGTGGGTGTGGGGTTTCCTTCTGCGGTGAGAATAACGTTTGGAATTACAGGCGATGGCTGCACCACGTCGCAAACGAACTAACAGCCACTGAACTGTTCACTTTACAATGATCTGTTACATATTATGTGAATTTCACCTCAATTAAAACAAGGTTCCTCCCACCTCTATCAGATCTTGGGGACTTCTTCTGGGAAAATCAACGTGTTCGATCACAAATATCAAACGCGCGGGCTGTGGGCCAAATTTGGCCAGCCAATGATTAATTGGGGCTAAACGATGTTTTTAAAATTCTAAATCTGCATTTTCTTTTGTGGCAGTTAGCTTCCAGAGACGACCTTACCCCTTCTGCACCCAGCAGCGCCTCCTGGTCTTCATGTCCCGAGCAGCACCCTCACACGCACGGTCTGGCCTGGCCCCATGCCAGGCCCTGACCTACAGAGGCCACAGAGGGGACATCATGTAGAGTCAGCGCTGAACCTGAAGGCGATCGCAGTTTCCATTTACAAAACGCTCCCTCTTGGAACCCAGGTGCCGTGCCGTGAGAAAGCCCAGCCACACGCAGGGCCACACAGAGCCACACGGAGCCACACGGGGCCACACGGAGGAGCCCCGGGCCGCAGCCAGCACCGGCTAGCAGCCACGCGAGCGAGTGGTCTCCACGTTCCAGTGCATTCGACGGCACAGCCCCAGCTAACCTCATGCGGAGGTTTCGTATAGATGCAGAGATGCGTACAGATACATGTAACTATGTGTGTGATCTATGGAGACTCTATGGATATAGCCGTGTATGTAATCTATAGCGATACATGTAGCTATGTATGTGATCTGTTGATATACATAAAACTGTGTATGTATCCTACGTATCTACAGCCATATCTACATATACAGTCAACTGTGTTTTTGATCTGCCCTTGGGAAAATGGAGATGCAGAGAGCTGCCTTAAGCTACATGAATGTTTTCAACTGTGCAAGTGGTTGGCACCTCTAACCCCCACATAGTGCCAGGGTCAGCTGCAGATGCGATGTGATTAGACACCTCTATCCATCTGCTTACCTATCCACCTATCTACCCACCTGCCTACATACCGCGGAGCGGGCAACTCCAAACCTATGGAGCAGGCTAGCAGACTTCCGCCCTGGGAGGAGCCAGTGTCGCGGCTCAAGTCCTAAGGCAGTGGACGGGCAGATTCTCTCTTCCCCAGGGGCCGGCAGCCTTTTTCTTACACCCTCCCCTGGCGGATGAGGCCTACCTGTGGAGGGTAAGCTGCTTTCCTCCAAGTCTATGGCATTCTCATCTGAAAACCCTCAGAGCAACCTCTGGACCGGTGTTTGACGGCGCATCTGGGTGCCGTGGTCCAGACAAGCTGATGCACAGTTAGCCCGCCTGGGGGCAGTGCGTCGATTACGAGGGACCCCCCTCCCAGTGGCACGCAGGCCCCCACACTAAGCTCTCATCCGTGCTTGGCCGGGACTCCCAGGCCCCTGCCTGATTCTGGGCAGCTCTCCCAGCTCCGGCGGGGTGCTGCAGCCAGAGGCCGCCCCGGACCTCCGCTACAGAGGGCCGGCGGCCCCGGGCTGCTGGAGCTGCCTTGCTGAGGCCCAGAGACTGGGACACCTGGGCGTGTCTGCTCCCCAGAGTGGCCCTCAGCCTGGGGACGAAGTGCACAGGAGTGGGAAGCCCAGCCCCTCGCCCTGGGCCGAGACGGCTCGCAGGCCTGATCTACCCCCCAGCACTCTGCAGGGGTTGCCCGAGGCCCCACCCATCCTGGCCTTGCCACCTCCTTCGCCCTTCCCGGCCTCCCCTCCCTCGCCAGTTTCTCGGCGAGACCCTGAATCCTCGTCCTAGGCTCTGCTTCTGGAAAACCCAAGACAGACCCCCTGTGAAGGGAGGAGCAGCAGTGTCACCCGCATCAGTCACATGCTCACTGACCACCTGCCGTGTCCAGCCTGACTTCCAGGCACTGAGGACAGAGCAGCGACACCACCAGGCCAGGAGTCCTCTGCTCGCGGCACTGACATCCTGCCATCCGGCCGGAGCTAGCCGCCTCTCGGGCCGGGGCAGAGTGCCTGCGTCTGCCCCTACTGTGCTAGCGTCAGTCCAGCCTTGTCCCCGGGAGGCCTCGGCCGGTCCTGGAGAAGCGACCCTCAGTCTCGGCTTGATCTGGGCACGCCGTGCTTCCCCGCTGCCGCGGGCGTCTCTCTCGCGAGCAGCACCTGAGCACGCGTCACACAGAGTCACCGGCGCGATGCGGGGCTTACCCTTTCCAGCCGTCCCCAACCTTTGTGGCACCAGGGACCGGGGCTCCTGGGAGAACCTAAGGCCTGAGGGTCCGAGGCGGAGCTGAGGCGGGGATGCGGGCGTGGGAGCGGCTGCAGATGCAGATGGAGCTGCGCTCACTCACCCACCGCTCACCTCCTGCTGTGCGGCCCGGTTCCTGACAGGACATGGACCGGTACCGGTCGTTGGTCCAGGGGTTGGGGACCCCTGCTTTACACCATGTAACCGATCCGCGAACGCTGCGCTCCGCACGCCACTCAAGGCTGAGTCTGGGCCTCCCTACGCCCCCGTACCTCTCTTCTCTCCTTCCTGCAGCTCCCCGCACCCCACAACGTGCCATTGCAGGATCGAACCACAAATAAAGCACCCGATGTGAGCCACACACTTCCTTCCCACGACCAGGCACCATGTGGTATGGTCGCCGGCTTCACAGATGTTCGCGAAGGTGCGTTGGTGTTTGGTAATGAACGTTGAAATCCATTAAAAGGCGAGTTAATTAAAACAGAACAAGCTATTGCCTGGGGCAGCTTATTATTTGACTGAATATTAAGATACGAGGGGAGTAAAATGTTTTCTCTCCCCACTGCGTCTCTGAGAGTCTGTTTGGCAAACACAGAGCATGAGTCAGCCGGCGGGGGTGGGCGGTTCCCGGCTGGGATGTGTGTGCGGATATGTACGCGGTCGGCCCTGGGTATGGGTGACATGGGAAGAAAAACCCACAGACCTTCAGCTCCTGGGCTGGGCACGAGCCCTCCCTGGTGTTTGTTTGCAGCCCCAGTGCAAACGCGGTGCCTGGCACCTACGAACGGCATCCAGTATTAAATGCCATCATAATGCCGTGAAGCAGAACATCCTGCTTCGGGCTGAACTGTGGCCCCACAAACTCCCACGTGTAGGCCCTAACCCCCGGGACCTCAGAATGTGCCTGCGTCTGGAGACGAGGCTTTTGAAGAGGAATTTATGATGAAACGAGATCATCTGGGGGCGCTGATTCACCGTGACTGGTGTCCTTGTAAGAAGAGACTAGGACACAGGCCCCCAGGGGGTCGACCACGTGAGGACACAGGGAGACGATGGCCGTCCACGCGCCAGGGAGAGGGGCCCGGGGGGAACCAGCCCTGTCCACACTTGGACCTCAGGCTCCAGCCTCCAGGACTGTGCGAAGCAAACGCAGAGGTCGGCCCGGCTGACCGATACACAGCTGACCGTCTGGCTTCCGCAGGGGTCTGCAGGGGGGCGGGGCGGCCCTGCTGACCCGGCTCACCTGTGCCGGGGCCTGGCTGTCCACGGTCCTCGGTGGCCTCAGCCAGGGTGAGCGGCAACGTGGCCACGCTCCTTGTGGTCCCTCACGCTCCGGCAGGGAGCCCAGGCCGGTCTTCCCGGGGACGGCAGGGGAGGGAGGACGCGGGAGACAGGGGGACGTCAGTGCACAGGTCTCTTGAGGCCCGGGGTTCCCGACAAGCACCCTTCTCTGCGTCCCATTGGCCAAAGCCACTCACGTGATCAGCCCGCTTCTACGGGAGGGACTAGGCCCACTTCTCGATGGGAGATGCTGAATCTCAACTTCGAGTCTGAGTAATTTAGAGGTGCTTAAAGGGGACAGAGACACTTAGCAATAGTCAGGGGTCCCTGCCAAGCAGCTATCGATCAGAAATGAAGATACAGTTCCCCGATGTGAAGTCCAACGGAAAAATCAGAATCAATTCACAAGATCTCCACCAGTACGGTATTAAGGATTGTGGCGTGCCCAGGCCAGCACGAGTCAAGCGATGAAGCTGGCGGCTAACCTAGTTTGTGTCTAACAGAAAAATGCTAACCTGGGCTGCTAGAGTTGAGATTTCTGGCCCCTGTTGAAATGTCGCTTCCTCAGAAAGCCCTTGTCCGGGCCCCCAGCCTAATGGGGAATCCTGTTATGGGTCCTTGGACACCCCTCTCTCTCCCCTACGGCGCTTCCTGCACTGGTCGAGGTGTGTGGCTCTGTGGCCACATGCGATGCTAGACTGCAGGCCCCCTGGGGGCAGGGACCTCGCCTGGTGGCTCCCCCAGCCTGTGGCAAGCCCACCATCAAGACGTGGAGACCGGCTGGCTGATTTCCTGCCCTCCCCAGGCACAGAGCTCTCCAGCTTTTTTCCTGAGAAGAAATGGAGCCTGACCTTGTTGGGAAAGCACCAAGCCCTTCCTTGGCAGACCCCTTCTCTTCTGGGCGGCCTTGGAAATAAGCAGAGATTTATTTCCAAGGAAATAAGAAAGTTTGCATTTCTAATGGGCTAGGAACCATTAAGTTGACGCTATCCCCAGCCTGCCTGCCTGCCTGCCAGGGATGGGGGAGACAGACAGATGGTAAAACTGTGACCAGCTTATGCAACTAAAACAAACGCCCGCTCCCCCACCCCCCACCAGGCCTGTGGTAGCACCAATGGCCTCGCTCTCTAGGGGACCCTAAAGCTAACAATGGTTTGGTTTATAGCTTTGTTTGAACCCGGCTTTGTCCGGCTGGATGTTTCTCAACAGCTCTGAAATATGTGAGCACATTCTTTGAACACTTGTAATTTAGTTCCAATTGCTACTTGCTGGTGGAACACTGCGAATGAAAATAAACAAGATTCATACTTATTTTCAAGCACGTTGCAATATGAGCAAAATTAACTTTGGTAAATAAGACCCTTCTGAAAAAGGATGGAGTTGGTAGAAACTACTCTGTACCCTGAAAACTAATTCTGAAGCTGAAAAGACCCAGTAATCAAGACAAGAATAGCAATTTTCAGGACGGCAATGCAGCGGGCAAGCGGGGCCGGGCGGGAAGGGCCGCACTTGCTCCGGAGTAAGTTACAATACGATGCGATTTATTTCTCTCTAGCATTTCACATGGAAGTTTAGCAAAAAGCTCCACAGCTAATGACTGACTTTCTATGCAAATCTAAGCAGAGAACCTAGTGCAGTTCATCAAACGGATGGAATCAGAGGTCGGACGACAGTCCCAGGGACGGGAGCCTGACAGAGCTCCCTGCCCACCAAGGGGAGGGCTGGTGGCGCCGAGCACCGGGAGCCGAAAGGCCACGCGGGGGAGGACGTCGGGCCAGAGCAGGCTTGGTCGTGTTGGGGGGCTGGGCGCACACAGGTCGAGGTGCCTCGAGGACCAGGCGTCAGGCCTCTGACGGAAGCAGGATCGCTCAGCAGAGGAGGAGCCCCCGGTGCCACGTGGAAATGCGTGGGACGCCGGGGCAGCTCCCGCTGGACAGGGGCCTTCTGATGTGGACAAGAAACCACAGTTTTATAGTGACAAAACGGAACACACTGTGTGTCTGGCTGAAGACAGGCGGGTGGGTGGGCGTGAGTGTCCGGGGATGGAGGGTCCATCGGGGGAGCGTTGTAGGGAGAGATGCCCAAGGCAGGCCCCGGGGACGCGGCAGAGGCCCCCTGGAGGTGGGGTTAGGGGTCCAGCCTCACGGGAGGCGAGAAAGCCAAACCCACACACGCTCTTCACGTTCCAGAGGTCACAAGAGGAAGCTTGAGGTGGAGGGTCTTATTCGAAGGACACGGGAGTGACTTTCATTAGATCCTGAAGTCACCAAGTGCCAGGTGATAGTACGTGGAGCTTCACCATTTATGGAGCACTTTGAGTCCTTGGGGCACAGACAAATTGGGGCTCAGAATGGGGGCCCCTGTTGGAAAGACAACCTGTGCCTAATTCTAAGTGAAGGGCTCCTCAGAAGAGAAGAACTTCCAGCTCAAGCCTGATATGAGCAGACAGAGAAATCCACGTGTGACACCCGTGTGTCAAGGGCATTCTGGAAGCCACAGAGGAAATCGGTCCAATCCGGTCTCGGCATCTTACGGATCCAAAATTACAAAAAAGAGAACCAAAAGAGAACCCCAATGGATTGACCGATATTTTCCCTTTGTGTCTTCTTGTTTTCGGTGGTATTTACTTTTTTGGACTCCGCCATCAAACCCACATAGTTCTAATTGCTATATGTTTAGCTCACTTTCAGTTTTAAAAATGTAAACAGGCTCAGAGAGTCACAGACGTGAGCCTGGGGTACTGGCTACCGACCCGCAGGCCAGCAGAGGGAGGACACAGGTCACACCTGGACATGTCAAAGGCCCTTTCTGAAATGACTGAAAGATCAGCCGAGCCAGAAACACTGGCGAGTCAATGTCGGACTTAGATAACACCCTCGGGAGCGCTTTCCGCCATCACAAGGGGAGAGTTACGATGCTCTCCCAGCGTCCTCAGCTGATGACCAGAGAAGAGAGACAATATTTACTATTTTGTCCTTACTAAGCACAGAGATGCTGACCATATATATGAGAAGCAACGGACTTAATATTTTGAGATGGGGCATCGGGCCAGGGAAGGTGGACGATTTCACGTACTTTATTTATTTAACCGTGACGATGGGGCCTTCTCCCGAGGAACTCAGTGTCACGCCTGCAAAAGGCCCAGACAGGGAACGAGCCGCTGTTAGCTTGGGGGAGCCCGGCTCTGTTGTCCTAACGAGGCAGAACGGGCAGGGCGACTGGATGCCGGCGAGCAGCCGCCACCAGTTCTCCTCGGCTGAGTTTAGTCCAAAACGACAGCTTTGCCCGGAGGCTGCAACGCACGCTTCTGAGATCAGACACGATCTTTTTTCTTTTCTATTTTGCCAAGCTGAAGCGTGTCAGTTTTCATTTGGCGTTTGGGAAACTCACGTCTGCTCGTTCTCATTAGCCGAGGCTGCTTCTCTCCCCGAGAAAAGTTGGGGTGTCTTCGATCACAATGGTGGTTTCTTTCTGCTTGGGGGGGGCACCAGCATTCCATACCCGGGGAAGCAGTGTGGGGTTATTGGGGTGACACCTGACTGGGTGGCAGGAGATGCGAGGTCTACTCGTGACTTAAGCACACCCCAGTAGGTGGCTTTTCCTTATCTGGGTAGAAAACTAGGCCCTCAGCCCTAATGAGGTGACATAAAGCCCAGCTGGCGACAGCCGGGTCCCCCCGGGGTGATAGAGACCCCCTTGCTCACCTGGGGAGGAGCCGCCGGGCCCGGCCCCGTGCTCTGTGGAGGCCTCTCGCCGTGGTCCCGTCAGACATGTGCGTCAGCTGCAGGCTTTGCCAGGGGTGCAGGAGCCCGCGTCCCAGGACCCAGCAGTGCCGGACGAAGCTGCCGGGGGACAGCGCCGTGGTCACGCGCTGCTGATGTGTTAGGGGAGAATTCACTGCCTGGCGCTCCCTTTCCAGCGCCGGGCCGGGAACGGGGGGCCGCGGGGGTGAGGGGCGTCTCTTCCCCGTCAGGCGCTCATCTGGGGCTGAGATGCCAAGAAAATACTCTGGGGTCTTCGGGGCATTTCTGCGTGGCCGCAGCTGTGCCCGGCCCCGGGGGCGGTGGGGGGGGGGCGGCCCGTCCGGGGCGTCACTGCTCCCCGGGCCCCGGAGCAGGGCCCGCTGCCCCGAAGGAATGACATTTTTGTCGTGGTGCAACAACTAAAAGTGAAAAGAAGCAGGCAGCGAGCGGGCGCGGTCAGCGCACGGGGACCGCCAGCTCCCGCGGCCGCGGCCGGCGCGGGGCTCACCGGCCAGGGACTCCTGGTCCCGCCTCCGAGGCCCGTCGCCCGGGCCCTGCGGAGAGACGGTGGCGGCCTGGGGGAGCAACGGCCCCCGAGGCCGACGCGGGGCGCGCGGGGCCCACCTGTCTCGGGCCCTGTGGCCCCCCGCCCTGGGTCGCTGGGACAGTTTCGAGAGGACCGCAGGCGCGTCGGGCTCCGGCTCTGGCAGGGGGCGTGGCCGCAGCCCCCCTCCGTACAGCGGGGTGACGGGGGCTCCTGCGCTGCGTTGCCGCCCACGCGGGAACCAGATCACGCGCCCGGAGCCCAGGGCTGGCACACGGGAGCCACTGGCAGGGGCTGCTGGCATCGCGACGGGTTTGGGGACTAGGAGGAGGCGGGAACAATGGACTGATGGAGCGGGAGGGATTCCACTGGAAGGAGGTAGGACCAGAGGCTGGCTCCGTGCCACCTGGCCTGCCGAGCCACTGCTGCCTGCCGTGACACGTGGACAAGACTCCGTGCGGGTCGTTGCCACGAAGGCATTCTCAGGCCAGGGCGTCACCCCAAGTCCAGTGCTCCATGCGTCAGCCAGGACATGCGTGGCTAGGGCTGCGAAGCCGCTGGAGAGGGGTTTCGGAACGCAGCCGGGGGCGGGACAGGTGGCGCCCCCCTCCGTCCCGAGCCGCCCCCCTCCCCCGGTGTCCCTGGCAGGCCCGATTTGGGGCAGCGCATCTTCTCGGCCCACCGGGGGCCGTTTCCTAAGTCCCCCATGCATGAGTGCGTCCTTGTTGGAAACCAGCTCCCTCGGGCCCCTCGGGGCCTCTGCCGTGTACCGCCCGTCGGAGGGCCACACCGTCACAGCGGTGAGGGACCAAAACACGGCAATCTTTGCTTTTTTTTAAAGCAGTGAATGTGAATGTGTCACAGGTTTTCTTAAGAAACCCTCCCTCATGGGGAGTACTTACTTGGTGGGTGGACATACGTAGCCATTCACTAATTCAGTAATGGTATTATTATATTAGCATTATTACACATCCGTAACATATTATCACTAACATCGAGCTGGTTCGTTCATTCAGCAAGCATTTCTTGAAGGCGCACTGTGTGCCAGGCTGTGCTGGGCTCTGGAGAGACGATGATGAGGAGAACCCAGGCTCGGCCCCTGGCCCGAGGCACCTCCAGTCAGTGGGAAGCCGGACGAGAACCACAGGAGCATCGCATAAACGAGCGGGAGCTGCACACTGTCTCCGGGCAGCAGCCGGGCCGAGCTCCCACCGCCTGCGGGAAGAGGGTGCGACCCGGCCGGGAGCTGGGTGCTTGCTGGGGAAGTGACGCTTGGTGACGAGAAGGGGTCACATCGGCAGGCGAGAAGGGGGCAGAGCGACCTGGGCCGCGGGGACGGCATTTGTCGGAGGCCCTGTGAGGGGAGGGCATCCACCGGCTCAGAGGGGACGGGGGCGGGGCTGGGGCGCAGTGTACAGTGGGGCTGCACAGGTGGCGGGGACCACACACGGGCATTTTAGCCTTTACCCCGAGAGCGGCGGGCACCTCCAAAGGGCGTGAAGGGCGTAGCGCAGGCGAGAGGCCTTGGTGCACGCCGGCCCGGCCGCCGGTGCGGGGCTGCGCTGTGCATCCTCTGGACCGTTCCCCCGAGGCCAGGAGGGCTGCTGGAGGGACGGCTTCCGCTTCCACCGTGAAAGGCGTCCCAGCTCCGCGTCGAATGCCGCCAGAAAGTCCTGAAGGTAAAGGCCGAAAAACCCTCCAAAACGACAATAAAAAAACCCCACAACCAGCTCTTATCTTTGAAACAGAATAAGGTTATAAGAAGATGAATAAAATCACAAAGGTATGATTTAATCCTTATAATGTTATAAATATTAATATGAAGAGACCTTAGATTGGGAAATGTTATTATGCAGCATAATGTTAATTTTATGAAAATCAATTCATGTAGCGCGCGCGCGGAGTTTTGACTTCTCCCCTCGGCGTTTGCTGCTGATTTCAGTGTCACGGGCCAGGTGCGTGCGTCCCCCACCTCCCGCCTGGCACCGGGGCGCAGTGCGGGACTGGCGCCGTGGCGGTGTCTCCGACAGCAGCCGGAGGCTTCCCACAGGTACGGGTCGCGTGTGGCCGGACAGGACGAGCAGCTCAGCTTCGGGCTGCGGGGTTTTCATTAGAAGCCACTTTGATTTGCATCACACCCTTCAGATGCACGGAGGCCGCACACACCAGACCAGAGACGGCGGGAAGGGCCGGGTGGGGGGCAGGGACGCTGCCTTGCTGGTGCCCCCTCTGGGCCGCTAGGGAGGCGGGCGATTGTCCCCCCTCTACAGGTGAGGGCGCAGGCTCTGCAGTTACTAACTCACCTGCGAGCCAGCCCGAGTTGGAAAGCCAGGTACCTCCATTGAGCTCCATGGCCGGGCCACGTGGACCAAGACATGGGTCACTACACGGTGTCACTGAGCTCGGTGACCCGCTCAGTGAAGACTCTTGAGTTCTATGCATCACTTTGGTGGCCAGAGATGCATTTAGACGGCGTCCCCAGGAGCACTTGTTAAAACAGCTTCGTCCCCTCCACAGAGACTCAAAGCCCTATTCCGCTTTGGGCGAGACGGGTAACTAGGTGAAGTTCTTTGATAAGCTGTGGTGGCACTTTTTATGCAGCTGAGGGACAGAGGGGGGTCACCAAATGCGAAGTTACACGGGGAAGCCACTGCCGCTCACGGAGAAAGGTCTGGAAGCCAGCGACGAGGTGTGAGCCCCGGGGTGCAGCTGCTTGGACCGGCGCCCATCTCCCTAATTTGCAAACCGAGAGCGACGGTGCGGACTCGTTAGGGGTCTGTCGCCGGTGAGCGTGGGTGACACGCCGGCTCCGCGGGTGGCCAAGGTCTAAAGAGCCTCTCGCTGAATCCATGTCTCACGGACCCCGTGACAGAGCCTCGGCTGGGGCCCCACTCGGGGAAACCTCGGTTTCGTTTCAGTGTAGGGGCAGGAAGTGGGGACCGCGGGGCGGACGGCTGTGATGACACGGGGGGGGGGGGCCGCCACCATTTGGAACGTCCCGGCCGCCGCTGCAGACGCCTTCACGCCCTCTGCGAGGGGAAGCCGAGCCACCCGAGAGTCTCCACGGAGGACCGGAGCGGAGGGCGCAGTAATGACAAGACGAAGGGGCGCTGCTCACGCCTGGAGCCCGCAGAGGCTGGAGACAGGAAACACTTGTTCTGTGAAAAAGGAAAATGGAAGAGTCGGCGTTGGACGAGGTAAACGCGCCCGGGGAGAGGGTCAGCAGGACCAGAGAATCCAGGGAAAACTCTCTCAGCGGGGTCGCCCCGAGCTGACAAGTGCCTCTGGCTCAAGGGCCCCAGGACAGCGCTGGACTTTGAGGGGAGGGGAGGTGGCGTCCCCGAGGCCCGTTCAGGGACCCTTCGGGCCGAGAGAAGGGGGTGGGCTGGCCCGGTGGGTCAGCCACCTGCAGGGCTGCCATGTGTGGGGGGGGCGGGGGAGGGACCCAGCTGCAGCTGCAGGTGTCGGGGAGGCGGCCCAGGTGCAGAGAAACAGGGACAGGCCTGGCCCAGCGATGCAGGGACACAAGTCGGGAACCCCCCTCGGGGGTGCAGCCATTGGCACCGGGGAGTCTTCTGGGGGGGCCATGTCCCAGCCAGCATGCCGAGGCTTGGGGACCCTGGAACCCTGGGGGTTTGAGTTAGGCGGCAGTCAACATGATGACCCACACTTCTGACGCCAACAGGAAGTGTGCGGAGGGGTCCCCAAGACCACCCTCAAGTGGGATCACCTCCTGGGGCCCGCAGAGCTCGGTGGACACAGCCATGCTCGCAGCGAAGGACTCGGAGGACACCCTGCCCAGGGCAGAGGTGCGGGGAGCCGAGCCCAGGGGGGCTCCCCACATGGAGCTTCCAGCCGTCCCCTCCCAGGGGAGGAATGGCCAGTGCTGACTCCACCCGGCAAGGGTGTGTGACAACGTGCACTGCTAGCCAGCGAAGTCCCCTGAGCCTCCATGCCAGACTTTTCATTAGGGCCCCATCACGTGGGCACGGCTGACTCCCCAGGTGGCTGACCTCCGTCTCTGCGCTGACCCCACATGACCCAAAGCCCCGCCCTGTCACGTTGGCCGCTATCTGGCGTGGCCAAAAGCTCTCAAGGAAACGAAGGTGCTCCACGCAGGCAGGACGTTCTGAGAGCCCAGAGGCGGGTACCGGAACAGAGGCGCAGGCTCAGGGCGAGGGCTGGGACAGTGAGGGGACCAGGTCCCCCAAAGAGGCTGCAGCTGGGGCTCAGAGGTGCCAGGTCCAGCCTAGAACTGGCCTCCAGTGCCTGAATCCTCTCTTCCAGGTGACAATTGGTGTGCAGGAGCGTGCAGGTGGGAGGGGAGAAGGAGCCTCGAAGCAGATGTCCGGGAGTCAGACCGACTGACCTGGGTCACGTTGTGAGCTGGGGGTGCAGAGCAGGGTCCCCCAGGATCCAGCGGGAATGCGGAAATCATCCCTTCTCCACGAGAAAGGACTTTAGCCCAGAGAAGGGACAGAACGAGCTCAGATGAGAGTCCCATGGCGCCTACGCTGTCAGAATTATTAGGACAAGTATTGAAAGTTCAGATTTGCACTGTCTTCCAATTTCCATGGTGCGAATACTCACACCACAGCTGATTCCACGTGGCCGAGATGAGCCTGAATTCGGAGCTGGAAAGACGTGTGCGTGTTTGGCGCTCACAAGCCGGTGCCCGCTGGCTCTGGTGCACGTGTGAGTAATGGCAGAGAGATGGAAGGGAAGGTGGAGCACCATTAGAAGGGCTGTCGGCAGAGGACAGAAAAGATGACCGATTTATGTTTTTCAACGAGCTGTGAGGTTAGAAAAACGGGATGAACTGGAGCATTTAGGACCCGAGACCCGAGACCTCTCCACTTCAAAACCTTGGCAGTGGGCGCCCACGTGCGCCCTCGTGCTGAGAAGCACAGTTTCGGAGAGAAGAGGGAGAAGGACCTCTTCTTCCATGTACGTAGCACTGAAGGTCTTCCAAAAGTTAACAACACGGGGGCTGCAAATAAAGACGAACACACGCCATTACCACGGGCAATGTGCTCTTTTTCCCAATGGTTCCCATGAGCCTGAGTAAGTTAAAGCCTTAACACAGGTTTCGGTGACTTTTGTCAGTTTAAATTAGACCTTTAACACTCCTTAAACATATCTTTCTGTAAGTAATAGAATCATGGCAGAGAAATGAAGCTATCTGTCATGGGAAAGCCAGCGGAGAAAGAATGGCAGGGTAAAGACAGGGGTGCCAGGCTTCCAGAATATCTGTGCAAATGAAAATTGATTTTCTTGAGAATTCTTGGCCTGTTGAAATAAATTAAATCTGCATTTACTTCTATTTGTTTAAAAACCTCTTTGTTAAAATAAGTGCAGCAGTGTATAGACATAATCTAATAAATTAGAGGAGGATGAATTATACTTAATAACATTCTGCACAGAGGCAGAGCGCAGAGGGAAGCTACGGGGGGGAGGCTCGTGCAAGCCACTTAAGCGTTTGGACTAATTCTATTTGTAACGGTAAAACTGACAACAGTTATGTTCAGGCCTCTTCAAGCTTGTTTTATTTCAATTTTTTTCCCAAGTCAGTTTTATTATTATTTTAATTGGGAAAAAATAATCTACCAAGTTTCCACTTAGCCTGAAGAAATACAAGTTGAACTAGGTCTTAAAATTTAATGCCCCTTGAATGGTGCACCATTCAAGAGTAAAAAGCAGATATGCACTCTTTGCTTTTAGTTCATATTTTTATTTTGGGGTGTATGGTTTCTTAATATCTCCATCGGTCAAAGAACATTTTAATCTTTCTCTGAATCGCTTTGATTTCTGGTGATAAGTATTTGTGTGTGTGTTTTGCATTTCTCATTGCCTTTTTGTCTTAACGTTTTTCTAAAATGTCCCCGAAATTGATGTTTGCAATAATTTGAGTTTCATGAAATAAAAAGCAACATTCACACCAAAAAAAAAAAGGAACAAATGCTCTAATGAGAGGAAAAGCATTATCAGCCTTACACGAAAACACCTCACATGGAGCCCTCCCTTCCACCCTGGGCCCGCTAGCCTGACTCTCAGGCCTACACGCTCTCTCCCAACGAAAGGGAAACTTGAAAGGCAGTAGTGTTTACTGGCAGTCTGGTGAGCACCTAGGACTTGCTGTCAAGAATGCGTCCCACGGTGGTGCTGGGGCGGGTGGGTAGGTAAAGGTCTGCATACTGGCCACACTTATTAATGCACTGGTGTGCAGAAAAATGAAGCTGCTGTCCCTGTGGCTGCTCTAAGCCCATTGGGGATAGAAGAATAACACACGAAGGGCGGCTAATTCTATGTTCAAAAAATTTTCCTTAATGTAGGCATTTATCGCTATGAACTTCCCTCTTAGAACAGCCTTGGCTGCATCCCATATGTTTTGTTTGGTATGTTGCATTTCCATTTTCATTTGTCTCAATATATTTTTTGACTTTTCTTTGAACCATTGGTTGTTCAGGAGCATGTTGTTTAATCTCCACTTATCTGAATTTTCCAGTTTTCTTCTTGTAATCGATTTATCGTTTCATACTATTGTGGTTTGAAAAGATTATTGATATGGTTCCAATCTGCTTAAATGTATTAATACTTGTTTTATGGCCTAACGCATGATCTATCTTGGAGAATGTTCCCTGTGCGATTGAGAAGAATGGATATTCTGCAGCTTTTGGACAGACTTCTGTAAATATGTTAAGTTAATCAGATCTAACGTATTATTTACGTCCAATGTGTTTCTTATTAATTTTCTGGATGACTGATCCATTGTTGAACAGGGGCCTGAGCTCCCTACTGTTACTGATGGCTGTCTATTTCTTCCTTCAGGTCTATTAGTATTTCCTCTACATAGTCAGGTGCTCTAATGTTGGGTGTGTACGTGTTTTAATTTTTTATTAAATGCACCAAAGAAGGGGAGTAACATCTGTTGGGTGTCCCTGTAATTGAGCATATACCTCACTGACTCCTAAAGCAACACTGCTCCCAGTTTATTAATGATGAATTTGAGGTATAAACAGGAAAACCAAGGCCAGCAAATGCTACTGCTACTCCAAAGACCACACTCCCACGTGACTGCTTCATTCATTGTTGGAAGGGTCAGCTGGAGAAAGTCACATGTATCTTCTTCCTCTCTTAGGGTTTTCTTGTTTTTTAAGAGCGTTGAAATGAAATAGCTCGGGTTCTATTTTCAGCAACTATGGACGCTCATGTTCTAATCCTGAATTCTGACTTCTGCCTTTCTTGATTCCTTTTGAGCTGTTCATAGAAACGGGAAGTTTACACACTCTTGACTGTCAAGTCCAGCCGCGGTCAGACTGGCCAGCCGGAGACCTGCCACGGCCTAGCGGCCCCTGAAGACCTTGCAGTTCTTGACTTTTTGGAATGTAGATGTGTAGCTACTTGACGGTTAGGTGCATAGCTAATGGCCTCCTGCAGAAGCCAGGTGACTTGGATACGTCAGGTGTCCTCCACCCTCTGGCCCCACTGCCCCACGTCTCCTCCGGTCCCGTGTCCTCCCCACACCCATGACTGTGTCGAGTCAGCCTTCCAAACCCTCACTGCGTGTCTGCCGCAGCCTGGGACTCAGGCACACGGCGGCGAGCAGAGGCGAGGAGCCCACGGCTGACAGCTCACGCTCGGCACCATCGCGTGTGGTGAGGCGGGCTCGGCACCCCAGGGCTGGAGGAGGGGGCCTCCCGACTGAGTCCTGAAAGGTGCTGAGGAGGTGGCTGCAGGGGTGAAGCTGGGCAGCCGGGCGAAGGCGCAGATTTCAGAAAGGGAGACGTTTCTGGGCTCTCTGTCTTTCTGTCATTCCGAGGAGCTAGAGGCGTGGGCTGGGGGGCGTCAGAGGGACCGTGGGGACGTTCTGATAGGCCGAGCTCTGAACACCGATTACTCTTCTCTAGCGGGAAGGCAAAGCAGACTCAAGAGTTCTGAGCAATGGAGAGCCTTGGTTGGTTTGCATTTTCAAAAGACGTTAAGGAGATGCCTCTTCCACAATGGAGATCGCTTATTAAGAAGCCACCCTGTGCCTGTACCTTGCGTGCTGTGTGTGGGGGGGGGCGGGGGGCAGAGTGCTCAAGCTCACAATGCAGGACCCACCCTTTCTTCCCCTCTTTCCCTCACCTCTGCAACCGCAATTCAGTGACTCAGGAGTCCCGAGAGCTCCCCTCTAAAATACGCCCCAATCCATGTCTACTTCTCTCCATCCCACCCTCCTCCCCTAGTCCAAACCACCGGCCATCTCTCCCCTAAATTCCAGCAGCGCCCCCTCCCAGTCTACCTGCCTTTGGATGCCCCCAGGTGTCTCCCCCGCTGCGGCCTGTGGGCTTCCTAACATGCAAATCTGTCACTTCGCTCCCCATGGGAAACCCCACGATAACCTATCGCTATGCCCAGCACAGGGCCCACGCCCCTTCCATCGCCCACAGGGTCCTGTGTGGCCTGGCTTCTTGCCACTTTTCCATCATGACATGGAGCCAAACGTCTTTCCCCTCGAGTCTGGGTGGCCCGTAGTGGCTGACTCGTAACCAACAGAATACAGCAGAAGCGATGCCAGGCCACACTCCACGCGGCTCCCGCCCGGTTCTGCAGGACGCTCGCCCTTCGGACCCCCGTATCTGTAGCTCCCCCTGGAACTCAGCTGCCATGTCGTGAGGAAGCCCGAGCCATGCAGAGGCCGGCCTGCGAGGCAGTCTACCCCGGGGCCAGACACGAGGGAAGGAGCATGTCGATGATTCTGGACCTCGGTCATTGGAGTCACCTCAGTTGTCTTCCCGGTTGAGACGCCAGACACCGGGGAGCAGAGACGGGTCATTCCTGCTGAGCCGTGTCCGAATGCAGCCCCACAGAATCCCTGAGCATACGGAATGGGGCTGTTTTATGTCGTAGGCAGCGTTTCGTTGTGCAGCAATGGATAACTAGAATAACTGGCCCCCCACTATCCCACCATCCCCCCCCCCTTGCTAAAAGAACCCTGGTTTTGTTAGAAGCCGTGACGTGCCCAGCTGAACAGTCAAACCCTTGCAGCAGGGCGGGTGGCCATGGGGCACCGTGGAGCGTTCTGAGAGAGCCTTTTCTTTTCCTTTAAGAGGGAACACTGTAGCTCGCGCTCCCATTCCCTCCCTTCGCTGCCTAGAATGAGCGCAGGACGGCTGGAGCTGACAGTCACCTGTGATCCCGAGGGAAAGGGAAAAGATTTGCCAAGATGTGGACGCTGACTTCGCCGAGCAGCCGAACCAACACCTCCCGCCGCGTCTGCAGACGTCCCGTCGGGTGGGAAGAGGACTCCACTGTGGCTCGTGCCTCTGCCGTCAGGACTTTGCTCCTTGCAGGCGGCGTGATCCTGACGACACGTCCACCCTCGGAGCTCATCCGCCCAGCAGACAGGGGCCCCGTGAGGCAAGGACCACGTCCGCCTCACTCAGCATCCCTCTGCCCCGAGTCCGGCCTGTCG
>CM053515.1:968717-996703 GCA_028627145.1 Eidolon dupreanum
GAGGTGGGACGCTGGCGCTGTCATGCGGACGGGCAGGCCATCGTCCCCTGGACCGAGAGGTGCCAGATCTAACTTGGATTTCAGACAAACAACACATTTTTTTAGTGTAAATATTTTTATTCACTCTAGCTGGTGATGCTGCCGGGACCCCCGATTTACGAGAAGAAAAGCTTCGATGAGGGTTTACCACTTTTAGGGGCGGGGAAGGAGATTACTGCTTCCTAAGCCTCTCTCCCCGGAGCACAGGGTGGGGGGGGGGCCCTTCCCCATCATGAAGATCACGAAGTCCCTCTGCCATGCTGCTTCCCGGCTCTCCTGAATGGCTCCTTTCTGAGAGAACTCGCCCTCACCTGGAATTTACATATAATGAACCTCCTCCTGTCTCCCTAGCAACGGGGGCCTCGCCAGCGACTTTCTCGAACAGCCTCGGACAGACACGCTGCAGGACACTGAGTTTCTGGAGGAGCCGGCGTCGTCCCTCCCGCAACCATATTTTAAACAACACTTAAACAAGGCTGGAAACTGGTTTCATCACATGGGGAGCTCCCCCTTTCCATTTTGGGGGGGAAGGCCCACAGACATCTTTCTTGTACAAAACAGGAGCTGCTGTTTGCTCAGCTCTCGGTCTGGTTCACCTGACACAGGGGGACTTTCCAGATGGTGTTGAATCATCACACTCGCCCAGAGCTTAGGAGGATGGGGAGGGGTTCCGGGGGTGACACCCGCACTTAGACGGATGAGGGGTTCCGGGGGGGTGATACCCGAACTTAGGAGTGGGGGAGACGAAGGATGCTTTGTTGTGTTCCTCACACGTGATGCACTTTGATTTTGTTTACTAAGGTGCATTTATTAAGAAATAATGAATTCGTTTTTAAGTCATTTTTAATCGAAACGTACAACAGGCCGTCAGCACTTCTGCTGAGCCGGTGCTGGCCGCGGAGTGGGCGGGACCCCTGACGACTGCAGAGGCGCTGGGCACGCTAACTCTCCAACGCCGTCCTGCTCTGTCCACGCACACGGTTCCTTCCAGAAATAAGACTGAAGCCTCCCTGGCTGCCCGCGTGAGCTTGGGAGGGAAGACGGTGGTCCCTGGACGGGGGAGCTCGGGACGAGAGACTGAAATGCCAAGCTCATCTTGGGGGGACTTGATGCCACCACCGGTATGCGCATTCTTAAGGCACGACAGCGTCACTACGTTCACAGGTCCGATGTACAACTGCGCGGGTCCCCATCTCTGCCCTGCGGCTCGTGGGCTGTGCAGCGCGGGCCTCACCGCCTGTTTTCCCGCCTGTAAACGGGGCTGACAACAGCGACCGCTCGCACGGCTCAGGACGCAACGAATGAAAACGTGGTGCCCGTTTGTTCCCATTCGTGGGCAGCCCGGCTTCATCAGAATATAACATTGTAATGCGGCTGCCACCCGATCCCAGAGCCAGAAACGTCCTCACGGAGAGAGAGCAAGTGTCCCTTCGGGGAGTCCTCGCAGTGGAGTGGGCACACGTCCCATGCAGCCCTCATGGAAAGACCCCCCCCAGGCTTCGTGGACCAACTCGGATGCTGCAGCCACGTCTGAACCAGTCAGGGTCCAGGGCACGGGTGTGCCTTGGTCAGATCGGGCCTGAGTGCCTGCCCCTTCTTCAGAGCGGAAGTGGCTTGACCCCAAAGGATGTGTCCGAATGGAGAGCAGGAAACTCAAGGAAGTCACGAGGGTTCAGGGAGAAAACACTTGCAAAGTGCCAGGTACACGGTAAGTGCTCAATCAATGTTAGCTTTTTATTGGCCATTATTTTTATTGTTTCCCAATAAAATTTGGTTAACCAGTTGTCTTATGAAAAAATGTATTCTACTGAAAACGTCACGTCCGTATCCCATCATCAGCGTCATCTCCACCATTGCCATCATCACCATCACCATCACCATCATCATCATCACCATCATCATCACCATCATCATCATCATCACCATCATCATCACCATCATCACCATCGCCATCATTGCCATCATCATCATCATCGCCATCATCATCGACACCATCCCCGGCTGAGCGCCTACTGGGTGTCGCACTACATGCCTTACGCACCTCTGTCTAAGCCCTGGCACAACCTGCGAAGTGGCCCACCGCTAGCGAACACCCCCACGTGCGTTCCCCCCCGTTCCGTACCGAGCAGAACCCTGCTTTTGTTTAGCATGGAAAGGCACTAAAATTTTAAAGCCTACATTCATAATTAATTTTAAAAAAAAAGCCGTTCCTGCTTTCAGGTGTGATCATCGAAAACTGTGAGACGGTTTTTGAAACAGAAATAACACGTCCGGTCAAAGGAAAAGGCAAAGAAAAAACCCTTACGTGACCGGGCGGGAGAGGCAGGTGACACACTGGCGGGGCGGATGGGAGAGGAGGTGCGCCTGCGTCCTCAGGGAAAAGCCTGCCCCCTCACAGGGGCGCGGCCTAGCCCTCCTCCCCGCCCTCCACGTGGTCGCGAGGGCAAAGCCACCTCCAAGGATGACGCAGCAGGAAGCGGGTTAGGTCTCCGAGGCCCCACGCGCCCCGTGCTCGGCCCGGCCGCCTCCTCGGGCACCTCGCTGGGTGAGGGGGTCGGGCCAGCGCCCTCCCTGCCGCGGCCAGCGAGTGGGGTTCCTGCTGCATGCCAGGGACACCCGCCCCCAACACCCAGCGAACAGGCTGCGGCCAGACACTGTACCCTGCTTGACAGACGGGGAAACCGAGGTGTGGAGAGGGGGAACAGTCGCCTCAAGCCTGGAGTCCAACGGCCCCCAAAGCCGACGCTCCCACCGTAAAGAGGAAGGAAATTCCGACACAGGCGTCGCGAAGACGGCGAGCTCGGTGAAGGACGCCAGACGCGGGGGACACACGCCGTGCGGCTCCCCTCCCGCGAGGACCCAGAGGGGTCGGACTCAGAGACGGAGAGTGGGGTGCAGGCAGGGGCCGGGCCGGGGCTTACCGGGGAGCCTCAGTCCGTTTGGGACGGTGGCAAGTTCTGTGGGTGGACGGTGGGCCGGACGCACACCGGCGTGACTGCCAGTGAGCCGGACCCTTAAGAACGGTTAAAATGGTAGAGTTTATGCCATGTTTTGCCACAATAAGAAAAAAATCCGTGTGGGAAAACTACTAAAAAAGCAAAACAAAACACAGTGCTGGGTCTAACGCCCGCTGCGTGAAAAGGACGCGCCCCCAGTTCCAGCCCTGCCTGCGCCCCCGGATCTCTGGGCGGCAGGTGACACCCAGGGTGATGGCTGAGTGGGCTGAAGTGGCTTCCGCTGTCGGGGCTGACGGCACTGTGCCCGCGGCAGGGACACACAGGGACAGGCGTGAGCCTCCGCCCACGGTTCTCGGTTCTCGAGACGGGTCGGGGCTCCTAGTGCTCGAATCAGGAGCTCGGGGGTGGCGCCGAGTGGCAACTGGAAGCCGGGGGGCTGGGGGCTGGGGGGACATTGCTCTGGGAGCCAACCGGCGCCGGGGGCACGCGCTGACATTCAGGACGTGCTCAGGGTGGTGGCGGTGTCACCGTGCTCAGGCCCTGCTGCGGGGAGATGCTCTCCGTTTTCCAGGTGGAAATGTCACCGCTTTGCTCCCTGAGTGAAGCTCACGGCGCGCGGCGCCCCTCGGCAGGGCCACCGAGGCGTCTCGCTCCGTGAGAGGTTCTCGCGTCCTCCTTTCTCGACTTTCGCTCGTCGTTCGGTCGATATTTCAGCGTGTGAGGGTTCCAGCTCCGAGTCGCTTGTCCCCTTCGTGGGAGAGGGCCACCTGCAGAGGTCTAGAACGTTGGTTTTGCTCTCTCATGTTGGAAGCGAGTCTGTCTGGCCTGAGGGCGTGTGGCGAAGGGCCCTGGTTCCCAGCCGCCGTCCCCCAGGACACCCCGGGCAGTGGTGACAAACGCAGGCGCCCAGCCGCACCCCGGAGCACTAACGAGAACCTCTCAGGGTAGAACCCGGTGCCAGCACTTTCCGAAGTCGCCCAGGTGAGTCCGACGGTGCTTCGGAGCCCTGGCTGCCCGCCGTGCGCTCTGGGGGTGGCAGCGCCCCGGGGACTGGCGAGGAGGGCAGAGGGCGGCCTGCGTCCGCATCTGCAGGTCGACTGGCCTCTCGGGGGTCCGCGTGCACGTCAGCTAGGGCAGCACTGGGCTGGGCCGGCGTCGGGAGGAATCCGATCACCACAGGCCCCTCCGAGCCCTGGTGCCCTCGACACTGGCGACCTGCTCTCCGACTGCTTTTAGGGAGGCAGGGACCAGTGACGCTGGCCGTCCCGGGGGGCCCGTGGTGCTTCAACGTCAACTGAGTTCTTCATGACGTGACGCAGAGCAGGTGATGGTACACACCTGCTCCAGTACCAAACGCCACCTCTCGGGCCAGGTAACGCCCACACGAGTAAGTCAATATCACTGTCCCCGATTCATAGGTGGTAGCGGAAGCTCAGAGAGGGAAGTCGCTTATTCCACAAGTTCGTGCAGCTGGTCCGCAGCGGGGCTAAGTGGCTGGGTCCCCTTTACCCACTGTGCTTGGAAGCCTAAGGGCGGTGAGAACGGAACGGGAGAAGGCAGAGGAAGAGGGGGGTGGACGGCGGAGCGGAGCGCAGCGCAGCGCAGTGAGCAGAGGTGGCCTGAGGACTCTGGGTCACAGTGACAGGGACCTAGCAGACACCGATGTGATCGCACAGGAATCTGTCACTCACCTGGACCTCCGAGGAGCGGCTGGGCCTGAACACGCAGGTCCCCCAGCTGTCCTGGCCTCTGGGGTGACTTCCTTCCCGGGCAGGGCGGGCTCTCCCTCATGGTGACAAGGACGTTCACCAGGGAGTCAGCCTTACCCGCACTCTGCTCAGTGCCCTGCAGCATAACTTCCCAGCAACCCTACTGAAACCCTCAGGTGACACTGCGGGGCCAGGCCTCGCTCGGCCACTCTCCTGCAGGCAGGAAGCCCAGGGCCCAGGGGAGCTGGCCCAGTACTTGTCCCAGGAAAAGCTGGAGCCGCCACCCAGGTGGGGGAAAGACGTGGTCCCTGCGACTGCACTGGGTGCTCTGTGGGCTCCCAGGCCACCCCCCAACCTCTCCCCCGAGACTGATTTCCGTGCACTGCACGGAAGGCCCTTTATAGCTTTATTGAGGTGTAATTTGCATGTGTTACGGTATTCTGTTACAAGTGCACAGTTCAGTGATTCTTAGTAACTTAGTAGCATTAAGTCACAATCCTGTAGCAGAACATGTGCGTAACCCCCCAAATTCACTCCGGCCTGTTTGCAGTAGCTGCAGGCAACGTCCAGAATTTTCCTTTTCTGGACATTTCACAGAAGTAGAATCACATGACATAGTCTTTTATGTCTGGCTTCTTTCACTTAGCATCACGGTTTTGAGGTTCATCTATGTTGTAACGTGTCAATATTTTGTTCCTTTTTATTCTGCGTAGTATTCCATTGATAGATACACCACATTTTCTTTATTTGTCAACTGATGGACATTTGGGCTGTTTATACGTTTTGGCTATTATGAATAAGCTGTTGTAAATGTTTATCTACGAGTCTCTGTGTGGATAGGCGTTTTCAGTTCTCTTGGGTAGTGTCTGAGGAATGGAATCGCTGGGTCTTATGGCGAGTTTATGTTTGACTTTTTCAGAAACTGTCAAAGTGTTTTCCAAAGCTGCTGTATCATTTTACATTTTCACCGGCAATGAATGGGAGTCCCAATTCCCCCACATCCTCACCTACACTTGGTATTGTCTCATTTTAAAAATGACAGCCGTTTATCAGATGTGTAGTGGTATCTCATTATGGTTTTAATTTACATTTCCCCAATGACTAATAATGTCAAGAGTCTTTTCACATGCTTTTTAGTCATGTGTACGTCATCTTTAATGAAATGTCCATCAAGTTTTTGCTCACTTTTGATTTGAATTGTCTTATTATCGAGTTGCAAGAATTCTTTGTATATTCTGGACACAAGTTCTTCATCAGATATGTAATTGGCAAATATTTTCTCCCAGACTACGGCTTGTCTTCATTTTCTTAATGGTGTCTTTTGAAGTGCAAAAGTTTTTAATTTTAATGATGCTCAATTTATCAACTGGCTACTGCTTTTAGTGTCAGGAAGCTCTTTGTCTAACCCAAAGTCTTGAGGATTTTCTCCTAGAAGCTTTATAATTGTAGTTTTTACATGTAGGTCTATGATCTATTATGAGATAAGGGCCCGATCTATCTTTTTCTTTTTCTTTCTTTCCCTCTCTCTCTCTCTCTCTCTCTCTCTCTCTCTCTCTTTCTTTTCTTTTCTTTTCTTTTCTTTCTCTTTCTTTCTTTCTTTTTCTTTCTCTCTCTCTCTCTCTCTCTCTCTCTCTCTCTCTCTCTCTTTCGTATACAAATATCCAATTGTTACAACATATTTTTTAAGACTATCATTTGCCTTGTTGAATTGTCTTGGCATCTTTGTCAAAAATCAACTGACAATGAATTTAAGGCTTTATTTCTGGATTCTCAGTTTGTTCCATTGATCAATATGATGGTCCTTGTTCCCATATCACACCGTCTTGATTACTGTAGCTTTATAGTAAGTTTCAAAATTGGGTAGTGTAAGTATCCCAACTTTACTTTTTCAAAATTGTTTCGGCAATTATAGGTCTTTTGTATTTCTATATATATTTTAGGATCGGCTTGTAAGCTTCTTCAAAAAATCCTGCTGGGATTCTAGTAGGTACTGCATCGAATCTATAGATCAACTTGGGGAGATGGACAACTGGGCAATGTTAAATTTTTTAATCCGTGAACATGGACTATCTCTCCATTTACTTACATCTTCTTTAATTTTTTTTCAGCCATGTTTCAGTATATAAATCTTCCACAATTTTTGTTAAATTCATTCCAGAGTGCTTGTCTTTTCGATGCTATTGCAAATAAATTTTTAAAAATTTCATCCTGAAATTGTTCATGACTAATATGAAAAAATGTAAAATTTATTTTTTATATTAATCCTGTGTCCTAAAATCTTGCTAAATGTATTAGCTCTAGGATTGTGTGTGTGTATATTCTGTAGGATTTTCTACATGTAGGATGAAGAACCTATGAAGGAAGAGTCTTGCTTCTTTCTTTCCAATCTGGATGCTTTTAAATTTTTTTGGGGGGCGGCTTGTTTCACCGGCTAGACTCTTTGGCACAGTGCTGCCGAGAAATGGCGAGCATGGACGTCTGTGCCTTATTTCCCATCTACAGAGAGCCGTCAGTGTGGCATCATTAGGCATGATGTTAGCTGTGGGTTTTCTGCAGTTGTTCTTCGTCACGTTGAGGAAATTCCCTCACATTCCTAGTCTGCTGATTTTTTTTTCGTGAGTGGGTGTTGGATTTTGTCAGTTGTTTTTTTCTGTGTCTGCTGAGATGATTCACCATCTGGGTGTGCCATCTGTTTCCTGACAGGACCCTGACTGATAAAAGGTGCTCACTGAAAAACGAAACGTGTGTGACGGCACTGGGCTCCCTAGCCCCTGCTCAGTGAGTCACTGCACTGAGATGGAGGCGCTTCTCTCAGACTTGGCTTCCAAAGATGGTCTTAAAATATGTCCACGAATTACTCGATCGTCCTCCCTCTGAGTGTGGACTGGACTCGATTCTAGCGATGTGTGACTTCTGAGACAAGGTCATAAAAGGCCCGGTGGCTTCTTCCCCGTGTTTCCCCTCCGATCGCCGGCTGCAGGCGAAGCTGCCATGCCGTGAGGGTGCTCCAGTGCCCCTGCTTAAGGCCATGTCGTGAGGAACCGAGTCCTCCGGTGACAGCCAGCGAGTGAATTCGGAAGTGGATCTTGAGGCCCTGCCTGAGCCGCAGATGGTATAGACCCAGCCAACTTCTCGTCCATGACCTCACGAGAGACTCAGCCAGGCCCACCTGGCTAAGCCACACACGAATTCCTGACCCACGGAAACACAGATAAGAAACGCAGATGAGAAGTGTTTACTGTCTTGAGGTGCAAAGTTTTGTGGTCATTTGCTACACAGCGACAGACAACCGATATGGGCATTTCCTACATTATACTCTAGCGCAGCACTTACAACGTCTATGCTTAAAGAGCTAACTGGAACTCACTGTTTGGAACTCACTGCTCGGAAATGTCTGCCGTGGTCTCCGCTGTGGCCTCAGGGCCCTGCCCCAGGGACGTGTTCACAGGACTGAAGTTCACGGCCACCGACTGGTGGCGAGTCAAGGCTGCGGGGCAGCAGAGCTGTGCCAAGCAGACCCCCGAGGCCCGTCATTTTTAATGTCCCCTCCTTTCCTGTCGCAATCATGCGACAATCACCATTTTCCTGAATCGTCTTTTAGTTTTAAAACAAACAGTAACAACTAAAAATAAACTTGGATTTTAAAGGTGTTATTTCAATTCAGTGAGATAGCTCTCAAACACTAAAATTTGCACAGACCAGACAAAGATGACACCTCCTGGTTCTCCTTCTGTTTTCACTGTTTTGCATGCTGAACACAAATAAAGACTCCAAGTGGTCACCATGAACGGGACTGAAGTCACTCAGATTCTGTTTGTCTTCATAGTAACGGAGCTGTCATTTATTTTAAATCTACTGTTTAATCGCAGGGCCATGTGATGTCCCAGGGGCTGGAGCCGGAAGCACACCAGTGAGCCCCAACGGTTCCAAACCTTGGCGACCTTCCTCTCAGAAAGAGCTCACGCAGCTGAGTCCTTGAGTTGGAGCCAACTGTATTCCAGGGACGTCGTGATGTTTATTTTAAGACAAGTCTGACAAACGTGTCGATCTGAAGCCAGACCATTAAAACTCGACGGTAATCGCGGCAGTTGTCCGCGACTCAGGCCAACGCAGGGTTTGGGGAGGAAGCCTGTGAGACCCCGGCATCGTGCTGAATCGTTGGTTCATGACGATAAAAAAAAAGGCAGGTCAATTTTAGGCCGTTTTATTATTGCTTTAAAATTCTCTACGATGCTCCCTCACTGCAAGCTCCTAGGAGAGACTGCTCCCACCCTAGTACGGCCCTCCTGAGAGGACCAAGGACCGCCTGAGAGCTGTGTCCAGACACTGCGCTGGACACAGGTTTTGAATGAACGGGGCCACATCAGCTGTCTGGTGACTGCGGCATTCCTGCAGACAGAGTCTTTGCGGATCTCCGCTATCTGTGCTTCAACGACAGTGCTCTGGGTGGTGTTCCCCCGGGATTAGTCTGGGTCCCCGAGTGACAGCCTAGTTGTGGGTATTGGCTTATGTCTGTCTTCAGCTGCAGCCCCTCCACGTGGCCTGTGCACGGCACTAATGGGGCTCGGGGACCACTCAGCCCAGGCCCTCCGGGAGCAGAGCGCAGGCTTGAAAAAGACACTTTGAATGTTGTCAGGTTATAGATCAATTTCCTATACAGTCTTTAAAATACACTTAAATATTTCAAATCATCTCTAAATTTTTTAGAATCCATAAATTTGGAATAGTAACAAGATCATGAAAGAGAAAGCTTGCTCCCGACCAATAGGAAACAGAGCTGGCTTATTTATATGTTTATCATTTATTTCCATGCCCTGGAGATTTAATTTCTCGTTTCCTACAGAATCTAGACAGACAGAAAACGGAAGTCGGTGTTAAATAATCTTCATTTACACCTGTTCAAAATACCTGCCAGACACCAGTCATCTGTCCTTATGCACAAACATCAATCCAAGGAACATGAAATTTTAACTACCAATAAATATTCCAACACCCCACACGTGCAGCATCTAATTCCAGCATCACAATGCAGATAGGTGTGAATGGATCTGAGGATTTACGACTAAAGGCATCTCATCTGGAAGCCCCTCTCAGGACGGCCTGGGTGCCGGTGTAAGATGTTTGGGACGATGCTGGTTCCCTCTGCCCATTGCTACGAAGCTGGTCCGTGATCCTGTTTAATCAAAAGCAAACATTGCGGGGCTCCCCCACCCCACTTAAATTGTGTTTGATATGCGAGGGCTGCACGCGTCTCATAGAAATGCCTTGAAAAATAAACCACGTCAGAAACGAGTGACTTGTCATCGCTGGGGCACTGGCGTGGGACCTCACAAGAGGCGAGTGGGCGTCGCCTCCTGCGGCGGGTGCACGCGGCGGGTGCACGCGGCGGTCGGGCGCGTTCCTCCCGGCCCGTGCGAGGCGGCTTCCGCACCTGGCGCTGCGCCCTCGGCCTCCACGGGAAACCTGCCCGGGCCTGCGGCCCCAGAGCCGGGCAGGGCGCGGGAGGACCCGCATCCTCGGGGCGCGCCCACGGGGCGCGCCGGCCATCGCCTGGATGCGGGGGTCAGCGAGCCGGAGGGAACTTCGTGCCGGGGAGACTGGGAAGGAGCGGCGTGACGCCGCGGAGCGTTCCGGGCTGGCGACTTCCAGGCCCCGGTGTCTGAGCCACACCGCGGGGTGACTCTGCGCCCGGAGCGCGCTGTGCTGGAGCGTGAGCGCTCGCCACGCACCCGGCGCTGCGCCCTTCACGTGGGTGACTGTGCCCGGGCTTCACAGCGGCTGCGATGAACGGCACCCCACTTCCCAGGTGGGAAAACCGAGGCCCGCGGCCAGCACGCGGCCGAGCCAGGGAAGAAACGCAGGAGCCCACGCCCGCCGGGGCAGAGCGCTCCGGTCACCAATGACAGTGGCTCCGTTCACCAGTGACAGCGCCCCCGTCACCAGTGACAGCGCTGGCCTTTTCTGAGTGCGACGTGCCAAGCGCTGAGCTAGGCCCTCTGCAGACGCTGCTTCCTCAGGCCTCGCAGGACCTGCAGGACAAGGACTGCCGACCGCCTTTGACGGCTGGGGAAACTGAGGTTCAGATAATGAAGTCGGCTGTCTGAAGAAAGTCTCAGAGCCGACTCATGGACCAGGGCTGCGCAACTCCACAGCCATTCCCCAAATACGTGTGCCGTGTCCCTCCGCGTCGCTGAAAGGCAGGTGGCAGGGCGAGGAGGTCGAGGTGGTCACAGACCCAGGAGGGATGACGAGTGACAGAAGGTGAGTCCCAGGAGGCTAAGGGCAGCCCAGCAGCAGTGCAGGCTGCTTGTGCGGGGTGTGCAGGACTGGAGACCCACGCCCGTCAGCAGACCGGGGTGCCTGCCAGTGGGCAGAAGGGACTGAACTCGATCTGTTATGTTTCATTCATTCTCTCTCTATTTTTTAAAAAGACAGAAAACGTTGGCATTGGTTAGCTTTAGGTGGTGGGCACCTGGGAATTGGTTATATCTGCACTTCCCTGTGTTTTAAACATTTCAAAAAATCAAAGCTGACATGGAACTATGTACTAAATTCATGCAGCCGTCGTCGATTACTGGGACACTGCTCCGTAGCAGGCGTTCGGCAGGAGGCGGCGGCGAGGTCCTTAAATCAGCGGTTTCTTGGCGCCCGGGCTCCGGGCATCGGGGAGCGAGCAGAGCAGTGGTCGGCGGTCTGCATGGCCGCATCCAGCAGATCTTTAAAAAAATCTGGACAATGTTGGCGATATCGATTCGCATATACGCAGACACACAAATGGGAACGAGAGGGTAAAAGCTAATCAATACATAAATGCATTCTCTGCTCCGGACCTTCGGTAATGTGTGCTGATCGAAGACCTTGCCACTTACTCTTAAAACCGGTGTTAAATATTAATTATGAGCCATATGGCTGGGCCCCAGGAGGGGCCGCCACCCCCCTCCCCCAGGGTTCTCTGGGGGCTCCTGCACATCCCCACCCCTACTCTGCCACCCGGAACACGGGCAGATTTAGATTGGAAGCTCCCGCGATTCGTGCCCCCTCTATCGGCGTGTAACCCTGGACGGGACAGTTACGGAAAGAGAACTCACTGTGCGAACAGGCTGAGCTCATAATATTAGTGTGGATTTAATGAAATCAGTTTTCGGCCAGGAATTAAAAATAGTTCGTTCTCTCCCCCTACCCCCATACTCTCACTCCTCTCTCCCTCTCTCTTGCCAGATTTAGAATCTGAGAAACCTTGCTGGGTCACCTGCTAGTTAGTATTCCTGTAACACCTCAGATGTGCAACACGCTCGAGAATCATTTTCTTTTAAATACCAGATCTTTACACCATTCCTGAGAGGGAGTTCTGCGTTATTAGCTTCGTTTTAAATGCAAGGAGATGGAAGCAGAGAGGCAAGGACCCACCCAAAAAGCCTTAGGGAACAATTTGGGGATTCCACCAAAACTCGGGACTTTGTCCCTAAATTTGAGCCCTCAAGAAGCAAGGAATTTCAGTTTCTTCTCCTCATCGGCCCCCTTTCATCATCCTCAGTGGGTTCTCTTCCACCTTACAATGAAGGAAAAACACTGAACGAAGTCCCCGACGGCGCCTTTTTTAAAAATGCATGTGGAAATGGACGCCCATGGAAGGCGCCCAGCCGGGAGCACCCGGGTGTCCTCACGTGCTGCCTGGGGTTCTCGCCGCTCCGCCACCTGCCTTCCCTTCTGCGTACATGCGACAGCGTACCTCTCAGCCCCCAAATTCACATCCGCCCAGAACCTCAGAATCTGACCTGATCTGGAAACCGGGTCTTTGCAGAAGTAACTATTTAAGTTAAGATGAAGTTATACTGGATTAGGGTGACCTTATAAGGCCACACGAACAAAGAAGGGGGTGATGCAGCCATAGCCAAGGACACTAAGGATAGCTGGCAGCCACCAGAGCTGGCAGAGGCAGGAGGGACCCTCCCCGTGAGCTTCCAGGGAGCGCCCAGCCCTGCCGACACCTGTTTCAGAATTCTGGCCTCCAGACCTGCGAACACACCTTTCTCTTGGTGTGAGCCCCCTGGACTGGCACCACCGGAGGCCGACACCCCCCCGAGTCTGAGCATCCCTTCCCAGGAGCACGTGTGCTCCCCCAGGGACACTCCTGTCCTTGGCTCTGGCGTGGTACAGGGCAGCAGTGAAGGGGCGGAGCCAGCCGGCGCCCCTGTCCTCAGCGAGAAAGGCACACTTAGAAAGTCCAGCACTGCACTGCCCTGCCTCCAATCGCTCCTTTAAAAACAAAAATTCTTATAAACAAATCATTCTTTCTAACCAGGGCTAGACCGCTTCTCAGAAATAAAAAGCAGGTTTTACTTTGCTTTTTTTCTTTCCTTCTTTCTTCCTCTTTCCCTCCCTCTCCTTCTTTTCTTTCCCTCACTCTCTCCTCCACACCCTTCTCTCGTCACTAACATCAGAACGCCAGTTCGTGTGAGTGGGTGTCCTGTGACTCAGGGATCTGAGCCGCAGGGCGCAGTACAGAGAAAAGCCACCTCGGCCCTTCGTCCAAGTCCGCCCGCGCCCTCTGAAAGAGCGCTCGAATTCTACTGAGTCGAAGTCGCCGAGCAACAAAATTATGTTCGTTAAAATTTCCTCCAACTCCTCCTCGGGCTCGGGGCTGAGATGTCCCAAAACTAGTGAGCGCCTGGCCCCAGGGCTGCCTTGTGTCCAAGCGCTCCTGCACCCCCTTCGAGCACTCCTGCACCCTCTTCGAGTGCTCCTGCACCCCCTTCGAGAGCTTCTGCACCCCACTTCGAGGGCTCCTGTACTCCACTTTGAGGGCTCCTGCACCCCCTTCGAGGGCTCCTGCACCCCCTTCGAGAGCTTCTGCACCCCCCTTCGAGGGCTCCTGTACCCCACTTCGAGGGCTCCTGCATCCCCTTCGAGGGCTTCTGTACCCCACTTCGAGGACTCCTGCACCCCCTTCGAGGGCTCCTGTACCCCACTTCGAGGGCTCCTGCACCCCCTTCGAAGGCTCCTGCACCCCCCTTCGAGGGCTCCTGCACCCCCTTCGAGGGCTCCTGCACCCCACTTCGAGGGCTCCTGCACCCCCTTTGAGGGCTCCTGTACCCCACTTCGAGGACTCCTGCACCCCCTTCGAAGGCTCCTGCACCCCACGTCAAGGGCTCCTGCACCCCCCTTCGAGGGCTCCTGCACCCCCTTCGAGGGCTCCTGCACCCCACTTCGAGGGCTCCTGCACCCCCTTCGAGGGCTCCTGCACCCCTTTCGAGGGCTCCTGCACCCAGCCCCGAGAAGCTCTTTCCTAAACCTGCCCCTCCCCACGCAGTGTGTGTCAGGCCACCTGCGGGTCTTGACCGTGGCCGTGTCCGATGGTGCAGGTGTGGGTGCGTTTCTAACAGCTCCCGGGTGACGCTGCGCTGTGGTCTCAGAGCCCACTTCGAGCTGGCAGTTTTGCGGTCACCTGTCGTCTGGCCGCGGGTGACTTCCTGGGTCCCTGGCTCACCTCTGTAAAGCTGACAGGTTACTATCACCACCCTTTGGCCTCGGAGCGAAGCCCGCACTGGCGGCACGTGACGACGCGAACAGCGCCTGCGGGTGCAGCGAGGTCCAGCTCGCTCATGGTGGTGCCTTTCACCTCCCACCCGCCGTCTGGGAGGTCCGGGACTGCAGGGCGACCCAGGGAAGTGCGGGCTGGAAAAAGCCCTCGGGGCCCCCCAGGCCTTTCCGTAAACAAGCGTCTGGTCACCGCCACAGGATCACGTGCAATCGGAGAGGCCGTGAGCTGCCCGGACCTCGATGGCCACCCCGCCTTCGCTCAGTGAGCACGCCGGCGTCTTCGTACACGGCTGTGACCGTCCTGCCTGTCTGACCAGCACGATTCGCTTCATTCCTGCAGGACGTTTCTGTGTCTGAGCGATTTCACCGGGATCGCCCTTCCCACAGGCAGCGCTGCTGTAGGGGGCAGTGGGGATCTTAACGTGAAGGGCTTGGGGTCCACGTGAGAAGCGACCACACGACTCAGCAATTATAAGAGGAAATAATAATTACAATAGGCAAGAAATATCACGCCAGCCTCCGCTAATGCACTCAACCGTCAAGCAGAGATCTTTAGGGTGATGAAGCACACACCAGGCGGGAGAGAAATGAGGAAAAAAATGCCACTACGATTTATTCTGAGTACTCTCTCTCCTAGAAGGAGCGCATTCCACTGCGATCATTTACTAGGAAAGTCACTGCAAATTGGGGAGGAAGGACTCAGGCCGAGAGTCCGTGTTGGGGCTCTCCAGCAGGAGTGCCGGTTCTCACCCGGCGTGGCGTGGAGAGGGAAGAGGAGGAGGGAGGGTGACAAGGGGGTCCCCGCTCCGGCAGGGGCTGTTTCATACCTCCCAGGTCGGAAATAAGAGCTCAGGAAAGAAAGGACAGTAACGCTCGCAGTGACTCGTGGGGCCCCCGCTGGTTCTCACGGCCCGGGGTGCATGCACAAGCCCAGGGAACAGACTCGGGGAGGGCAGACGGGTCAGGAGGTGGTTCAGCTCGTGTCGCGAGACTTCTTCCCCGAGACCTGCACTCGCCACCTGCCCCGAGTTTTGGGTTAAATGGATACTGCGTTCTGAGTAATGAAGGCAAAACTAGGTATCGACCATGAGTTTCACGTCGCGTAGAATTATTGTCAAGTGTTCCTTAATGCCACGGGCAGGGAACCCGATAACTCTGATGCACAAAATGTGCTCTAGAGAGGAGGGAAGGGAGAAAGAAAAGGGTGGAAGGGACAGAGGTCTGGGGAAGGGTGGAGGCAGCTGGGGGGTGAGTCTGGCCCGCATCGGGCGCCCAGGACCATACTTTCAGACAGACCTCCGCCTGCCGCCATCCCGGGTGCCTTTTCCTTCCCTGAAGGCATTTCCTCCCCAAACGCAACACGTCCTGGAGGTTCTGCTCCAGGTAAACCCCCCAGCGCCCACGCCCACCTTCAGGTTAAGCCAGGAGCGTCTTTGCTGGCCTCCCACTGCCCACTGTCCACTCGGCGCATGCGTGTTTCCATCTGTCGCCAGGTGCTGGAGCGACAATCCCATCTCCCAACTCTGTCGCCTCACTTTACCCCTGGCTGCAACGCTCCAAACTGCCCCCGCCCATTGACTCGGTTGACAAAACCGAGCCAGGCGTCCATTCCCTGCAAACCCCTCAGCAGCGGAGCAGACCCTCGGGGGCCAGCACCAGCCCTCG
Source organism: Eidolon dupreanum (assembly GCA_028627145.1). Taxonomy (NCBI): domain Eukaryota; kingdom Metazoa; phylum Chordata; class Mammalia; order Chiroptera; family Pteropodidae; genus Eidolon; species Eidolon dupreanum. Next base: position 984,628 of record CM053515.1, read on the forward strand.
GCCCTCGGCCCTCTCGGGCGGCCCCTTTGCCTCGGCACCGTCAGCCTCTCCGCGGCCCGGGGGCAGCCGCGCCCAAGGCCTGCAGCCGCGAACAGCCTCTCGCTCCAACTCCCCAGGCTGAGCACGCTGGGTGCGACACCCGCTCATGCGGCAGCACGCACGCCCGGCACCCCGCCGCCCCAGGGCCACCCCGTCCCTCCGACCCGCGTGTGGGGCGCAGCGCCTCCTGCAGGCTCTCGGAGTCCAGCACCGCACGCCGCGCACGCCAAGCCCGGCCCGTCTCGGGGGACGTGCCCGGCCAGAGGCCGAGGTCACCGTGGCAGCTGGGCGGGGGCGAGGGGCAACAGGGGTGAGTGGTGGAGGCTGAGAGCAGAGTCCACATCGGAAGAGGCACCGGAGCAGTGTCCTCGTCCCCAGGGAGACTGTGAGGTGTCCTCGGAGGCCGCAGATGGAGCATGTGGCTGCCCTCCCTGTGCCGTGACCTCGCAGCTCCCGAGACCACGGCTCCCTGGTCTCTCACCTTACTGGTGTCTGTCGGGTGTGCCCCTCCTGTCCTGAGTCTCTGCATCCGGTGCTCTGGTCTGGGGCACAGCTGACCCGCAGGACCACGCCCCCAGGGACCGCCCTGCCCCGCCCCCAGGGTCCGCAGACCCCCAGAGACTGTCCAACTTCCGGGGGGCACTCCTTTCAGACGCAACCCCCTGCCCAGAGCCCGCGCCCCTCCCTCTGTGGGCTGTCACACGCGGCCACCGTCCACCTGCCCTCTCACCCAGGGCCGCGCCCAGAGCGCGGTGGAGTCACCCACCAGCCCGCCCTGAGCTGGCTCACCCCGCAGCCGTCTGACCGCGCCCCTTCCACCAGGGAGCCAGGGACAGCTGGTCCGGCCAGAGGCAGCACTGCCCGCAGGGCTCACAGCGGAGCGCGACTGCCCACAGCGCCGCCAGCAGCTGGACACACGAGCTCCTCACTGAGGGGGCGGCGGGTGGCACCGGGCGCTCGTCACAGCCCCCCGCCTCCTCTCTCAGGCGGCCCGTCAATCAGCGCGGCACGTGACTAAACCGCTCCCTCGGCTACTTCGCTTCGCTGAGCCTTACTCTCACTCACCGTGAGGCTCCCGCGTGCTCCGCTGCCACCTGCTGCTGTCCCCAGGCCGTTAGCCGCAGCAGCGGACATCGCGCTGTGAGTGCGCGCGCATGCGCCTCGAGCGAGCACGTTAGTGGTGTTTAAATGCCTGACGTCACGCAAAAGTGCTGGGCGGGTTGTTACGTGGGTGTTGGGGAGAGTTTTCGTAATTTTCGGGACTTTGGGTTTTCAGATGGGCTAGGAATGCACATTATACTATTTAAAATAATAAAATATGGTTTCTTATTATCTAAAATGCGGCTCTATGACACATTTTGAAGGAGCAGCTCAGGCTGGGTTTTCACTCAGCAATCGAGCATGTGGAGCTTTCATTCATTCTTTTAAACTGCTACATAATATTCCACGATATGGATATACAAACTTATCCTGCTACTCTCCAACAATGACAATTTACTTTGTTTCCATTTTCCCCATTAAAAGCAACTCCTGAACGTCCTTGAATTGTTTCCATTTCTTCCTCCACTACAAACAACGCCGAGGGAACCATTTCCCTACCGCCGAGACGCCACAAACGGCCTGCACGCGCCTTTCACGCACTGTGGATTTTCCTTCTGCAGGGCAGCTTCCCAAGGTGAGGTTGCTTGCTCAAAGGGCACGCGTTTTTGGTGAGGATGTGGAGAAAAGGGAACCGTCGCATACAGCTGGTGAGAATGTAAATTGGTGCAGCCTCTACGGTGAGCAGGACGGGGGAGCCTCAAAAATGAACAATTGAACTACCCTCATCCAGCAATCCCAGTTCTGGGAACATACCCAATGGAAATGAAAACCCTAACTCGAAGATATCTGCACCCCATGTTCGTAGTAGCATTCTTTATAACAGCCAAGACACGGAAGCAACCTGAACGTCCATCCCGGATGAATGGATAGAGAGGTGGCACGTACATACAGGGGGACGTTATTCAGCCATGAAGAGAGGAACCATGGATGGAGTCTGAAGGCGTTATGATGCTGAGTGAAATGAATCAGAGAGGAAGACAAATAGTGCAGGAGCTCACTCATATGTGAAATCTTCACACACATACACACACACAGCACCTAGCTCAGGGAGGTCAGACCTGCGATTATGGGAGGCATAGGAAGGTCAGACGACAACCCTTTCAGCTGTAAGGTGCAGAAGTACTAGGGCCGTAACGCGGAGCACATGACCACAGTGAGCTCTGCTGTGTGACGCAGTGGAAAGCCGTTAAGAGGGTGAATCCTGAGTTCTCATCACGACGAGACATTTTTTTCCTCCTTTTCTTTTCTTTGTATTATTTGTATGAGGAGATGTTAGCTGAACCTATTGCGGTCATCATTTCACAATATGTGTAAATCAAACCATGCTGTGTGCCTTAAACTTATACAGTGATGTCTGTCAATTATTTTTCAATAAAACTAGAAAAAAAGGCACGCATTTTAATTTTTAATAGGTGTTGTGAGTTCAATCCTTGTAAAGGCTGCCTCAGTACACATAGTCTTAGAAACTCGTGAGTACCTGTTCTCCATATTCTCACCTACTGGAAGTTATTGCCCTTCATCATTTGCCAATCTAATCGATGGGAAATGGTACCTTTTGATCAATTTCAGCTGCATTGCCTTGACTGTGAGTTTGGGCAACTTCGATTTCCTCTGCTATGAGTCGTCTGTTTACATGTCTTAGGACTCCTTTTCTCTAAGGTCCTGGTTTCCTCATGCACAAATGGGGGAACGACGGGGTGCGTGTCAGGTCCCGAAGATTCACCGAGTCGATGCACACAGTCACCATTTGCCCAAGGTCACACACAAGTGAATGACCCCTGAAATCGCCACTGCGCCATCTTAAAGGACTGAATCGACTGGTTTCCAGGCAACCTTGTCCTTAGGCAGAGGGACCCCTCGCCACCTGCATAATGCCACAAAGCCCAAACCATCGCTTTTTCTTGATTTCGTTGCTAGAATTTCAGGAAGAAAATCGAAAGCTCCTGAAATTGTGCAGCTTCTGCATTTCTATATCGAGCAGGAGATGCATTTGTTGCCACACTAATTAGAGCAGAAATTAACTGAAATGCTGAGTTTTAGCAGAGCGATTCGGCTGCAGGTGTCAGTAATTAGCGAAGAATGACTCATCTGATGTTTGTAGACACAGCCTTCTCGACTTTCTATTCAAAAATAAATTTTGTGGGCATATTGTGCTCAATGGCCCCTGCTAATATGTGTGTCTAAGTTGATGTTGTAATTCGGTATAAATATTTTAAATAAATCAACAACATTGTCCTCTAGTGGCAGTCCACAAATGAAATTCTCAGAAATGAAGGAAGAATAAAATTTTTCCTGAGAAAGGCAGAAAACTTCAAGATGGCCACACAGAAATTACTGTTTTCTTGTTCTTTCTTTTTTCCTTCCTTTCTTTTGGCTTCTTAGGGGTATAAATAATTCACTCCCAATATCCTGCCCTGAGTAGGGACTGAGCGAATAAAATAAACGGAATGCCAGTGGATATCCGCGGGCTCTGGAAACGGCATTAGAGGTTCCGCTTTAACCAGACATTCGCTGGACAGCCCAGAAGTTCACTGGTCGGTAGCAACCGAGTCCTATGAGGGGAGGAGGAGAAAGGAAACTAACACAGATGCAGAGATGGTTGAGCTTTAAAAAGCAGAGGTTCGCCCTTTATCAAAGCAGGTAAGCTGGCTACCTACGAAATATGAGAGCACCTGTGTTTTCAGCAGACAAGAACAGGAGCCTGGAAATGATTTTTCCTCGCGAACAGCAGGTGTGTGTGCGTGTTAAGGCTTAGAATCAGTGTCTGCATGAACCACAGCCCAGTAAGACACAACCCACACCAAGGGAAACTGGTGTTTATCACTCCTAACCATGAATGGTGCCTGGCCCTTCCTAGCACCTGGCCGGGTTCGAGAACATTCTCTGCCCATGGCTGCTCTGTCTCTGAATCAGACACCTGCACGTGGCAGATCTTAGACTGACCAGGTGGAATGCTGCAGCCTGTGGCAGGATGAGGGGACCGTTTTTCCCTGAACAGCCCAATGACTCTTGTGCCCAAAGCTGCCTGTTCGGGGGCATAGGGCATTGGTTCGATAGGCCTCCGATGACAGTGTCCTTAAGGATAACTAGTGAGATGAATTGAAACATGTCAAATATGTTCAAATTCACAAATTCATGATACCTAAAGAGAAAAAAATCCCTCACAGGCCACCTCTGAAGGATGCTAGGGTACCAGCTTATTTTGAAAACTGATCCTTAAAAGGGGAACGAATGTCAAGCATTTGCCCTGCCTCTTCTCTGGCAACTGTGGATGAGGGGAAAGCTCTCGCATAGAAGTATTAAGGAAGAGGAATGGAGGATTCAAATACGGCCATTTCGCAGCTCCTTATGAATGAATGGATCTCAGCAGTGAGTATTAAAGGTCACGTGAGACACAGACGGAGCGTCCTGCACCCCCACTGGAAGGAACAACACTGCACGGTGGAAGGTTCTCGCCTATAAACACCTGCGTCCAGTGAAGCCTCTAGATCCAACCGCCAATTACACAAAATACAGAGGACAGAGGGGTGTGTGAGATGACACCAAAGGGACACCATCACGAAATCTGGACTGTGGCAAAGTTTGTAGGACAGAAGACTCAGTTTCTTCACTAAATAAATTAAATAATCATTTAACCAAATAATGACAAAGGAGGGGTACAGATTAAAGACAAGAGGAACAGAGCAACATGTCACAGTGCATGGATCTTATTTAGTTCTCAATTCACATTTAAAAACGATAAAAGAAGAAATATCTACGAGGCTATTAGTGAACTATGAATAGCGACTGGATATTTGACATAACATATTGAGGAATTATTGTGAATGTTTCTAGCTGTGGCAATGACATCGTGCTGTTTTTAAAGATGCATGTTAAACTATTTACAGATTCAATGACAGTACATTTGGGATTTGCCTCAAAAGAATCCGGGGCTCCTCAGGAACGGGTAGAGGAACAGGTGAGACGGGCCGGGCCGGGCCGGAAACTGTGGAAGTGCGTGAGGGTCCGTGTGGGTGAGCACGTTGTTCTCTCCACTGTTGTAGATGCTTCAAATTTCCCACAATGAAAAGTGTCCCTTTGGAAGGAGGTTGTTGCTGTCACCCAGGAAACCCCAGGAGGCAGTACAGCACCTTGGGTGGAATACGAGTGTGGCTCAGACAGACCTAAGTGTGCCTGTCTATAAAATGGGTCACTAACAGCCCGTCACGGGACTGTGGAGAACACCCGGGAGAGGATGTCCGTCTGGTGTGCGGCACGGGGATCAATGCCGATTCTGATGTGTTCCCCGGATTGTCTCACGTGAGTGCTGGACGTCAGGCCTTAGCGCTCATTAAAGCTGGGACGGGACGTGGCCAGAGGACCAGATCAGCAAGGCGCAGACACCAGCCGAGGCTCTCAGCTCCCAGTCCTGTCCCTGCGGTTCTGGGATTGGGTGGCCCAAGGGGCATCGTTTGGCAGCTAGAACAGGTAAAAGGGGGTGGGTACAGATAGAGCAGGAAAAAAGCTGCTAAGAAAGAACAGAAAAGGGAGAATCATTCTGTTCATAAAAGCACCACCCTTCTTTTCTGGAAGATGAAGGGATTTCTGCATTTGCGGTTCCCGGATGATACTGCGGAGTCCTGAGCAGAACTGGGGGTTTAGTATCTTCCAGGCCTGGGCTAGGCAAACCTCTTTGGTGCACGAGCAGACAGGAGGTATTTCGGGCTCCGTGGGCCGCAGGGTCTGTCTCAGCCACGCAGCTCCACACCTGCAGCACGAACACGGCCACGGACAACACAGAGGGACGGGCACGGTGTGTCCCAAACCACGTCCTTTACAAAAACAGGCAGCAGACGGCATCAAGGTTCATTGCTGAGCAACAGAACCTTCCACGACGATGCAGTATTTTCTCTGTGCTATCCAACGGGGTGAGCACTGGTCCCTATGGCCACTGAGCACTCCACCTGGGGACACGACCCACCTAGTTTAAGTATGAGAAGTCCATGCCTCTCCCTGCACCGTGGCGTGAAGCAGCCCGAAGCCCAAGGCCCGCCGGATCACGAGGCCGGAGGCTGGGGCTCTGGTCCTGCCACAGTCCCCAGGCTCAGGCCTTTGGGAGAGTCACTGGGCTTCCCGTGTCTCCTGTCTGCCCACTGGCGTGACTGGGACCTTGACCCCAAGCTCCCGTTACCAGGCCTCAGGCACTCACGGGCGGGTTGCCCAGAAGAGCGCGGGCGACACGGTAAGAAACGGCAGAGCACCCAGGAGTCTAGGCTGTTGGGCACTCGCTCGTCTGACACAGGGCAGACAAATGAAAGCGACGGGGTGAGACTGGAGAGGGGCTGGCTCAGCCGCCACCTCACTGAAACCCTCACGCATTGTCTCTCTCCCAGTGAACTCTAGGGGCATTCAGGGCTGCGTTGCAGTGAGCAAATTCATCCCTTTGCTTTGACTCTGAACCAAATTCGGGGAGCATCGAAGAGGGTCTCCCAGGAGCCTCCCTGGGAACGGTCTGGGCTCACACTGCAGCTCTGCAGAGGGTGCTGCCCCCCGCCTGCCCAGGCGGACCCCGACCCGGCCCATCCTGCCCCGCGCCCCCGCAGCTGAGCCCGGCCGAGGGTGTTATGCCAAACGGGGATTGTTAGACGAAGTAGCAACGCTGCGGGGACCAGGCCGTGCCACTCACGCTCGCTCTGGTTCGGTGCGGGAAATCCTTCGTTTTGTAACAGGAAGGGAGCTCTGCCCCCCCCCCCACCCCGCTCTGCCTCGCCTGTCGCTGAGGAAGCCCCGGGACTCTACAAGCAGCAGGAGCGAGACGGGGTCGCAGGCCGTGGTCTGGGGATGTCGGTGCCAGAGCCTGAGCCCTGAGTTCAGGCCTAGAGCAGCCTCCGGGGAGGATGTGATTCCCGACTGACCGGAGTGGGGAGTACACCCTCCCGGGCCGCGGGGGAACCTGGAGATAATGCTGGAGGGGTGGGGAGCCTCCTCCAAGGGCCTGTCTGGACTTCTCCTTCCCTGGCCAGCGGGAAGCTGGGATCACTCAGAGGGCAAGGCCAGCCCCACAGCCCCGTGAGAGCTGCCCGTTCCGAGGGGCACTGGTGGGCATCCACGCAGACACCACTGGGCGCCTGTCTGTCGCCAGCTGCCTGGTCTCCTGCCTCAGAGGCCGAACCTGCGGCTTTCAGCTCGTAGAGGTGGCTGCACACGGTAGGCTGTGACAACAGCTCAGACAGGAGGGTCGATGGCTTAGGAGAGGCACTGTGAGCGGGCCACCCACCACCCACAGGGGACGGACACAGGGCTCGCACCAGAGGGAGCAGCTCCACCTCCCACTTTCCAGAACTTTGCTGAAGCTGCTACGGCTGCTGCTATGGCTGCTCCTCCTACCATTTAAAAAAATTTGTTTGAGGTCCATTTCCAGAAAAATAAGAGCTTCTGGGCCACGTTTTTCATTTCAAAAAGTTAATTTTAAAATTTATCATCAGATAGCAATACCTGCATTTGTACTTTACCATGCCTATTTCCTTGTAGTAAAACACAGAAGTTTAGTTTAAATCAGCTAATTTAAAAAACCTGAGTAACTCGCTGCCTGAAGTTCAGCGAGTGCAGGCATACTCCGGATCTTGTGGGGTTGGTACAGACCACGCGGTAAAGCGAGCTGTAGTCTTTTTGCTGGTGGAACACAATTCAGACAGCTGAGCCAGGAGCCCCGAACGCTCAGTCTCTGTTGCCTGTCTGATGCACTCAGGTATGTGCCCAGGTGCGTGCACGCAGGACAGCCAGTCTGGTATGAACCCGGCTGTGGCTGGCAGCCAAAGCTCACAAGCAAAGGCAGGACGAGACCGGGCAGGTGGCTCTGCTTCCTCTCCTAGGTCTCATCAAAGGCAGGCAAGCGGCTGCACAGCCCTGTAAATAAGCCTGCCACCCTCTTTCCTGTGTCTCTGCCCTTCCCCCCTTCATCCGCCTCGCCTCCCTAGCAGACCCAACTTGCAGATTCCTGGCTCCTGTGTACCTCTCACAGCATACTAATTAAATGTTTCAAATGGTTCTTATCCATGGTTAAGTGAAGATAAAATTTTAATGATTTAATTAGCAAGCTCAAGGAAAAAGAAATCATAATGAAGGAAGGCGCTTGCAATTGTCCTGGGCTTTGAGCATTTCCTGTAATGCTGCATTTGAGTTGCAGGAGGCTGGGGCTTGAAACTTTTCCCGTTCTGCCCGGAAGCAGGGTCCTCCACTTGTCCCCCAGAGACGGAAGGCTGTTCTGAGCAGGGCTGGCTCTCATCCATGTCAGAGAGGCCACCCTCCAGGGGTGGTGGGGACAGGGCACCCTGGAAATTAGAGCCAATTGGCCTCACTGGGCCCCTTAATTCGGGTATCACGTGGAAGCGCCTGCTGTTATTTTCCAAAGGACATTCTAGAAATTGGTGCCTTTTTCACATGTCCTCATAACTTTTTCCATTTCCCTTCGGTGTACGGCTCTGTTTTCAACATGGGCAACTGATTTACTTGCAGCCATGTTAATGTTCAGAGTTTGCTCAAAGAGACTGATTGCGCTGGGGAGGAAGGGTTTGCACGGGGAGATTAATTGCCTCGTTTGAAGATTTTTGGTGCCTCTGCTCCGAAGGCTCCCATCTCTCAAAGTGGAATATTTTCTCTATGCAAAGGAGTCGGGAGTGGGAGCCCATCTAGAAGGATCTCTCCCCAGGGGCCGCTGCCCTGCCCCACCACCTGCCTTCCACCGCAGGGTCCTTTCTGCTCCCATTCGCACCTCCCAGGAGACTCCGCACGTTCCCCGAGTGGCCCTGCGGTGTTCACTCGGCAGAAGACACCGTGTCCTGAAAAGCCAGCGGACGGTGTCTCCCCGGCCGGTTCCGGCAGGGGGAACAGCGCTGTGCGCGCCCAGATGCTTCCAGAACCGGCTGGGGAAGCAGAGCCCTCGGCGCCCGCCCCCGGCACGCACTGGACGCGGGGCCGGAGGGCACTCCCGCCCCCCGGGAGACGATGCCCGCCCCGGCGGGTCCGGCCCGCGCCCGTCTGCGGCCGCCGTGTCCGTGTCACAGGCACCCGGCACACGTGTCCACACACAGGAGGTCCCGTCGGAACGCTGAACGCGGCGGCGCACACGCGTGGCGCGCCCCGTCCTCCAGCCCTGTCCCCGCTGTCCTCGGCACCCGCACTGACCGTGTCACCTGCCTTCTGCTGCGGGGCTTTCAGATCGCCGGCCTTGCTGCCCTGCAGAGCTGCTAACCCCTAGAGCGTGGCCCACTCGGCAGGAGCGCACCTTTCACACCAAAGCCACCTGTCCCGAGCCCACCCACCGCCTCCGTGGGCTCTCACAGCCTGGCCACCGGCACCCGCCCTCTCACGCGGCTCGGGGCACCAGGCAACTAAGCGCAGACCTGTGCCCGAGCCCGCTGGAGTCGCTCAGACCAGCCACTCCGGGGCCGGCTCGGGCCGCCTCGCTGCTGCCCCGGAACCCGGGTGAAGGCGCCTGCCTCGCCTCCCCGGCCCCCGCCTCCCGACCGCCGCCGGTGCTCCCCGGGGCCTGCGCGGCGCCCAGCGTCTCTCTCTAGTGGACCGTGAGGGCAACGCAAACTTCCCCCCTCGTGACAGTCATTTCCATGTGTCTCATCATCCCTGACAAAGGCGAACCCGAAGGGCCCTGAAAGCCCCACCGTGGTGCACCGGCCCTGACCCCCAACCGCCCGAAGCCCCTCTGATGCCCGGAGCCCAAAAGTACCTGGGAACTAATGGCCTCCTGAGCCCAGTGGCTCCCGACCAATGACTGGCGTATACTAACCCGTGTATGATGTGTATATTAAATATACACATTCCACCCACCGCTGCCCCCAGTTGGGGTAACTCTGGATCATGTGATTCACCAAAAACCCAGAGGATTCAGACCCAGCTGCCCCCAGGCCTTATGCTCCGTCACTGGGGGCGTCCCGCCCCTCTCCACTCCGCAGCTCCTGCTTGCTGCGGCCGCCTCCCGCATCGGCGCGTGCGCCTGCATCCTGCTCTCAGGGGCTGCCTCTAGAAGATTCGGATGAACACGGAGTGACCAGATGCTTCTCCTACTGCCTTCCAACGGGGCCGTGCTGCCCTGTCAGATTGGACTGGCCCGGTATGCGTGATCCAGAGACCAGCCACTGTCTCCTGCATCGCGTGATCCGGTTCTACAACTTAAAACTGGGCCAGATTATTTGGAATTCAAATGAAGAAACGGCGCTGATCTGCCACTCGGTGGCGAGACCAAAAGGGACGGAACCATGGACAGCAGCTGAGCTGTGTGCACGGGGGAGCTGCTCCCCAGGCCCCTGGAGCTGACTGGAATCCAGACGCCTCCTCGGCCTCAGACTTTGTGGAGCCAGGCTCCAAGTAGCCGTCCTGGGGTTTGAAAAGAGCTGCTAATACCCGGACTCACTCTCCACGCTCCTCGCCTCCTCTCAGCCCAGAAGGCTGATCCGGACGGATGACAACGGACTCCCCATCTTTGGCTTCCAGTTGGGCACAGTCACCGAGGAGCCCGGCAGGAGCTGAGAGGGACAAGCAGGCAAGTGTGGTGGCCTCCTCAGCTCCCTCCCTCTGGGGTCCATCAACCGAAGGCAGCTCTCTCCCTACACGGCTCTCCCCTCCGGGCTTCTTGTGACCAGCCCCCCGAACCCTGCTGCGTGCGGGTGTGCAGCAGCCCCACAGTTGCCAGACCCGAGCCGCTTCCTGCCCCGTGGTTCCCGTGGACCTCTCGCCCCTTTGTGTGCAGTCTGTGGTGAGCCCCTCTCAAGCTGCGTCGCGTGAGTGCGCCAGCTCTGTGGCAACAGTCCCAATGCAACCATGCCCCTGACCTGGCCTGGGTGGCTTTCCAAGCACCACGGCAACAGCCCCAATGCGACCATGACCCTAACCTGAGCTGGGTGGCTTCCCGACCACCACGGCAACAGCCCCAACGCGACCACGTCCCTGACCTGGTCTGGGTGGCTTCCCGACCACCAAACGTGCGACCGTGCAGCTCGACAGTCGGCAAGGGTGTCTGCCCGTGAGAGCCCACACTCTAAGACAGCACTAGTGACAATGGGATCCCCTCCAGGGGTTACTGGCGCTTTCGTCTGCTTTACCTCCTCACATAGCTCCATGCCTTTCTCTCAGAGAGGAGGACCAAGAGATGAGATGTTTCTGCCAAAAAGCCCTTTCCTGTCATTAACATGGTAACACACGCTGTCGGATAACAGCTGCAGCCGAAAGAGCCGCTGCTGGCAGGGACGGCAAGCTGCCAGACAAGGTCGTGCCTCCTCCACAGCAGCCCGGCTCCCTCTGCCAGGAGATCTTGGCATCGGAGGTCACTCAGGCCCGCTGTGGGACATACCTACCCCGTCAATAGTGACAACGTCTCATGCATGAATAATGCCTCCGCAGAGTGTTTCCAAATTCCTTCCTGCAAAGAAGGCAGCGGAGATTCCACGGAGAAAGGCAAGCCCTTGCCTAGTGCTACGAGGCAAGGAGAGAAGGTGGAGGAGGGACGCAGGGATGAAAGCCAGGTGCAGGGGAGAGGAGATGAGGGCAGGACGAGCCGGCTCCAAGTGCGAGAGGTGCTGCAGACCTGAGAAAGATTCAAAGGAGATGGAAGCGTCAATATGAGGGAAACAGGAAGCCTGAAAAGTCAGCATTAGCATACGACATGCAGAGAAGCAACGGGTGTGGGAGCTGTGGAAGGTGCCGACGAGCCAAAACAGCTAGGTTGGGGAGACTGAGCAAGTCCTGGGAAGGGAGTGCATCAGTTAGCTATTGATTCAAAACTGCTGCGTAACAAAACCACCCCAAAGCTCAATGGCTTAAAACAGCAATTATTTATGCTCACGGATCTGGGGGTCAGCTGTGGCCTGGCCAAAGTGGTTTGGATCCACACATCTCTCATTTTCATCCTGAGACAGCGGCCTGGCCAGGCATGTCCTGCTGACGA
>CM053515.1:997203-1015544 GCA_028627145.1 Eidolon dupreanum
GCCGCCCAACCTCTCGCGAGACCGACTTCAAATGCCGCGAGGCTTCGCCGGCCCAGACCGTCCTTCGCCCGGGCTGACCGCCAGTCACCCTAGACCTTGGCCGTGGACCCCGTGGCCAAACTGCAAACACAAAACAGGTGGGGAATTGTCTTTTGAGCGTCTATAGGGCTTTTTTTCAAGCACAACTTGGACTATACGTGCTCTGTACTTGGCGGAGCTTCAGAATTTGAATTCCGGTGAAATGGGACTCGGCTGGGGCCAGGCATCGGTATTGACAAAGCCTGTTCAAGTGGTACCCGGGTTTGGGAAACGTGAGAACATCTTGCCGCCTCACTCCTGGTACCCCCACCCCCCACCCCCTTCTCCCACCTCCCTAAGCCCCAGCCTAGCCAATGATCGAGCTTTCGAAGGCCTCTGATAAGACAACAAAACTTCAAGTGTCAGCAGTGGCGGATGAGGGAGCCAGTGGTGTTTGATGGCAGCAGATGATTTATTGGGATTTCTACCTTTGAGTTGATTCTGCTATAGGAACTGCCCGGGGTCTCAGAGTGGCAAGGACGAAAACATTTGCTAATACCTTGCAGTGGGTTCAATCGTGCCCTCCTCTCCCCTTCCCCCTCCCCCCCCCAAAAAAAAGGTAGTTTGAAGTCCTAACCCCTGGCACCTGTGGATGCGACTTTATTGGAAATAGGATCTCTGCAGATGCCTTCAGGCTACCCTGAAGTCATAATGGATTACAGTGGGCCCTAATCTGACTACCGGTGTCTTTATACAACAAAGGAAATTTGGACACATGACACACAGGGTGAACTCGGTGTGAAGACCGAGGCAGAGATAAGTGATGTGTCTACAAGCCAAGGAACGCCGGGGTGGCCAGCAAGCCCCAGAAGCTGGAAAAGGGGCCTGCAACAGATTCCCCCTCACAGCCTCCAGAAGGACTCAACCCCGCCAACACCCAGATTCCGGACTTCCGCCCTCCAGAGCCACGAGAGAATAAATTTCTGTTGTTTTAAGCCTCAGCTTGTGGTAATTTATTATGGCAGCCCCAGGAAACTATTACAATTTCTGTTTAGGGAATGAGACTCATACGTTGCGGGTAGTGGTGCAGATACTCTGGGGAAGCAATTTAGTGAGACTTCCCCAAATGACAAAAGCCCTTACCTTCTGACCCAGCTATCCCTTGACTAGGAATTTATCCTACAGATATATTGATGTGAGTACCCAGAAGCATATGTACAGCATATTAGCCCAAAATGGAAAACAACCCAAATCAATGAGTCAGTTTGAATAAATTATGGTTTCACTCTATGAAAAAAGAATATGCAAAAAGAAATGAAAAGGAACGAGGAAATTCTTTATGGGCCAGGATGGAACAGTATTCAAGACGAATTGTTAAGTGAAAAAAATCAAGGTACCAAAGAGAGTACGATTTCACTAACCATTTTGAAGTTAACGGGATTGTGTGTGTGTGTGCGCACGTGTGTGTGTGAAGTATATAAAGCACCATTATAGGTATGGCCGTCTCTCCTGGAAGGGCACCGAGGCACTGGTAAAGGTCTGCTTCTGGGCAGAAGTGGGCGTCAGGATAGCGAGGGCCCCTTCCCTCCCCCCGTATATCCCTTCGTACTGATGAAACCTCTACTCTCTGCTGGGACTCCCTATTTTTTAAAAACCTAACTTTTTTTTTTTTGAGTCCTTATGCTCTCTAGTTGGTAATATTATTCTCAGTTCATGAGCTGATTTCCAATGTGCAAAGTTTGAAGGTGAATTTGGTGACTGTTAAATGACAAAATGAAATTTCCTTGCAAGTTGCCAGCTACAGGGAGTAGGGAGTTCAGAGTGCTCCGGGGGACATTCCACAGTGAGACTACTATACAAATCATCCATCTCATGAGACGGTCCCCGTGAGACAGTCCCTGTATAGCCTGACAACTCCCCGTGCAGATGGACACACGTTCCAGACAAGGCCTTGTGTCCAGCTACTTTGGATGCCATGACATTACACCCTACCCAGCTTGAATGAGGGGACACAAGAGTGAGAAGGGATGGTTTCAATGCCGGGGGTCCCCAGTCCCAAAGAGTATCTTTACGTTCCAAGCTTTGCATTTCTGTAATGTCAGAAATGTCAGCCCTCTCCACCACTCATGCATGCCACCAGTGTGGTGGAGAGGGCTGCCATGATTGCCCCCACTTTGACAGATGGGGAAACTGAGGCAGGGTGGTTGAAATGGCTTGTGTACAATCACAGACTGAGGGCTTCCACGCAGATCTCTTCACAATGGCTTCATGCTTTCTCTGTGGGTTCGTAAATGGAGTTGGAAAATCAGCGAGTAAAGCAAGAACTCACTGAGTTTGAAAAAATGTTGCTTTAACCTTTACTCTAATACAGAATATTCTCGACTCAGCAGCCAGAGCGGAGGTCAGATCATGTCGCTGCTCTGTTCTGCACTCCCCCCGAAGGGCTCCTCGTTGCCAGTAGTAAAAGCCAAACCCTTGCTGTACTCTACAGCAGCGGTCCCCAACCTTTGTGGCACCAGGGACCGGTGCTCCCATGAGACTCTAACACCTGAGGATCTGAGGTGGAGCCCAGGGAGTGATGCTGGTGCTGGGAGCAGCTGCAAATACAGATGAAGCTTCGCTTGCTCACCTCCTGCCATGTGGCCCGGTTCCTAACGGGTCATGGACTGGAACCGATCCGTGGCCCAGGGGTTGGGGACCCCTGCTCTACAGGGTCCACGTGATCTGTCCCCTCATTGCTGTCCCCTTCTCTGAACTTGATTTGCCATCGCACCCACCTCTCTGGACCACTGGCCTCCCTGCGGCTCCTCGACATGCCCCGACCGCTACACTGGTTCCTACTCCCTGGAGCACCATCCCTGGTCTCCGCAAGGCTGACCGGCTTGTTCCATTTAAGTGTCACCTTTTAGCTCGGCCCTTCCAACTGCTTTCCTTAAACTTGCAAACCCACCCGGCACTCCCCACTCCCCTTTCCTGATCATTTTTCTTCACGGCAATTTCCTTCTAATATCCGACGCGATGGACATTATTTTGTGAGTCTCTCTTCCCCTGTTATGGACTAAATTGCGTCCCCCCTAAAATTCATGAGTTGAAGCCCCATCCCCTGATGTGACTGTATTTGGAGAGGGGGCCTTTAAGGAGGTGATTATGTTAAATGAGCTTATAAAGGTGGGGTCTTGATCCAATATGACTGGTGGCCTTATAAAAAGAGGAGGCACCAGGGACTCTCTCTCTCTGCAGGTGCACAGTGGACAGGCCACGAGAGGACACAAGGGGAAGGCAGCCATCAGGAAGCCAGGAAGAAGTCTCTCACCAGAACCCCACCCTGACGGCACCTTGATCTCTGACTTCTAGCCCCCATGACCATGAAAAGATAAACGTCTGTTGTTTAACCTGCCACATTGGTGGTATGTCATCATGGCAGCCTGAGCAGACTGACATGTCCCCCCGTCCCCTCGACTGGAACGTCAGCTCTGTGAAGACAGGGGTTCGGGTGTCTTGTGCTCTTCTGTGTAGCCAGCTCCTGCGAGAGTGCTCAGCAAATATTTGTTGAGCACATTCGTGAATTGGAGTCTGGCCCTCGCAGGGAATGTGGAGAAGGGTCTTGGAGCTTCTGAGTATGTCCGGGCACCACGGGGACCATGGGTGCATATTTGGTTGGTGGCGATCGCTGCTTTTCCTGATCCTTTCCTGAACAGCGTTCGGGGTCTGACCTGCGCCCCGCGCATCTGTCGTGATGGTTCTGTCCCCATGCGTCCACCCTTGGCAGAAGCGGTGTCTCTGGCTAATTCCGATTCTCTAGCTCTGTGTCACCAGATATAACCAGTTACCTTTTTAGTGCTTCAAAGATGAAAACTGCCGAGAGCTGCCAGCTGCAGAAGAGGGGGTGCCTATCCCCGTGTTCGATTCCAACAACACCCCCGCAAGCTGCCGAGCGTCCGGACACAAGTCCTGGAGACAGCCACCTGCCCCCTGAGAGATGGCCACGTCTTGTGAAGTCGAGATGGCAACGACGGCGCAGGACTCCCTCTGCCTCACTCCGACCGCACACTGGCGTTTATTTTCTGCGTCTGGTGCCAAGTATGAGACACACGCCATATGTCCACTTGTTTCTGAAGACCAGGCTTCGAGACACAGGGGCAGCGTTCACACACACGGCGAGGTGTGATCATCCGACACGGAGCGCGCCTGTGTCTGTGTGCCAGGAGGCTCCGAGATGCTTCTCAGCCACATCGAGCATGCACATATGGTGTTGGAGGTGTCATAATTCTAGACACATAGCATATGTCCTTGGAGCAGACAAGGCGCTAAATTAATTCTAAATACCGGTCGTAAGTTTCTTGCCGAAATACTCCCTCAGTGTATAAATAGCTTTTGTGTTCCACATTTTCTATGGGGGGCTCTACGGAAGCCCAGCTATGTGATTCTGGCTTTATTCTATAGAGCTGAGCATTCTTCAGAATAGCCTCATCTCCATAAAGGGAAATTAGAAAAAAAAAAATGATTACATGAGAGGCAAAGGGACATTAGCTCTGTGCAACGTGGCGTCCTCCCTCTCGGGCGTCTGGAGGATGCTCTTCCAAACCTTCTAAGGAGGGACGCCCCGTCCTGGTCCTTCCCCTTTCTTCTCCGGGGGGGCCGTGTCTCCACCGGAAACTGGAGTCCGGGCTTCTCGGCCCGAGCCCCACCTCCTGCGTGTCTGCTGAGTTGAGGGTTCGCTCCATGTTTATATGGACCCCATGGGTAACATCGGGGCTCCTCTCGTTGGTAAACTTGAGGTGCACCGGATCGGGGACCAGAACAAACCAGAATCCTGGTCAGAGGCTGCTAAAATGAAACAGAAAACGACTGGCTGGGTATGTGTGTTTCGGGAGGGGGAGGCGACAACAGAGGAGCAGGCCCCTGCGACTCAGCCTGTTTCGAAACTTGGCCCCTCCCCTGTCCTCCCCTGTCCCTCCCTCTCTCCTCCTCACCTGTCCTCCTTTCTCGCCCCCTGTTCCCCTGCTCGCCTTTCCAACGACAATGGGCTCAGTTAGGACCTCAGCTGGTCACTGTAGTTATTTGATGGGTGTTAGAAAAGTGTACCATTTTTTGCGCCCCTCCTCTGGGACCCAGCTAGTGGATCACAGCCCTTACCCTGCGCATCAGCTGACTTAATCCCCACATCGACCCTGTGAGCCAGCTATTACTACCCCATTTTACAGATGAAGACATTGACGCTTAGGAGGTTAGGGACATTGCCCGAGTCCGCAGCTGCTGGACGCGGGGTCTTGCAGCTGGAAGGGCTGTGAAGAATGTGGAACCGCATGTCGTAAAAAAAGTTCCTGGACTCTTGCCTGCAGAACTCTGGGTCAGGGCCCCCTGCCACAGGTGAACGACGCCCACGGCCTCTCCCGAATTCAGCGCCCCTCCCCCAGAGCTGTCAGGGGCCTCCGAAAACAAACGAACCCGCAAGAAGGTGGGGTTCCAGCCACGCAGCAGCAAATGCGGCTCAGACACGTGGCTGAGGTGGCTGCATGCTTCGCGACTCTGGGGGCAGCTGGCTTGAGGCCCAGGCCAGAGCTCCGTGGGTGACACCAGGTAGCAAGAAATGGAGGGGGGATGTGGCTGACGTTTGCACAGGCAGAGGCCAGGGGGTCGCTGAGAGACAGCTCTCTCGGGTCTCAGCCTCCTCTAGGTCCCAGGCTGAGAACCTGGAGGCACTGGCCTCGCTCTCATGGCCTCAGAGCTGCTTCAGCTTCCTCGCTGGCCGGGGAATGCACGTGCCCGTGAAATGGGGTCGGGCCTCGAAGGAGTGGGGGGCAGGCAGAACGGCCCCTCATACAATGAAACCCTTTTAGCTGTAACAAACACATCCCTTTTATATACTGACTTTGAACCTCATGAGTGGCTTGCATTTTGAAAGAAACCACACAATACAGTAACACACTGTAAAGCATTTTTTTTCCAACAGAGCACAGAATAAGTTTCCTCTTATTCCCATCTTTCCACTTTCCATAGAGGAACCGTTGTTGATGCTTTAGATCTGTTCCTTTATGGTCTTTTTTCTGTGAATTTGCATAGGGACGTGCATGTGTACGTCCAGATGCGAGGTTTTACGTAAGTGCGATGACATTATTTGCATTATTCTGTGACTTGTTTTCACTGAACTTTTATTTATTGTCTTGGAGGCTTTGCCATGTTTGCTCACTCAGCTGCAAAGCTCATTCTTCCTACAGCATGCGACGTTCCGTAGTGTGGCTGCATCGTGATTCATTCGGCCGAGTTTTTCTTGGAAGCAATTTGGACCATTTCCCATTTTTCTGCCCTCACCCTTGCTGCGAGTCGATACCTTTCTATTTACTTCTGTGTATATTTGTGTGAGTATTTCTACAAAATAGGTACGGTTGGCATCATTAGGTTGAAGGGTATGTGCATTTAAACTTCCAGAAAAATCTCCACATTGCCCTCCCCGAGTGCTGTTCTGATGAACTTTCTCCACTCGTGTACGTGAGCTCCTGCAATGTCACAGCCTCACCAACGTTAGCTGTTCTCAGTCTTTTTATTCTTTACCAATCTAGTAGGCACAGATTATATCCTTGTTGGAGCGCTTTGCATTTCCTTATTTAACTGCTTAGGCTGAGCACATTTGCTTATGTTACGGCCAGTCGTATCTTGTCTATGAAGTGCTTGTTCACAGGACTTTTCGGGAGTCTTTAAGATGCTTTGGGAAGCAAGGGACAGAAAACCAGGCACCGAGATCGCGTGAGTCTGGGCTGGCTCCTGTCCCCTCTGAACACTGCATCTCCATTTGTAAAAATTAGGACTTCCGTCCAGGTGAGCATGAGAAGTGAGTGAAATGCTGGGCTTCAAGCCCCCACCCAAGTCTCAGCCTTGGGTTGGTCCCCTGGCTCCAGGAGGCTCCCTCTGTTTTTCAAAGTCTCATTCCTTCGCCCCCCCACACCCCCCCCCACATTTGGTTTTCTTCTTCCCTCCCCAGACCCCTCCCTCTGCTTAATATCAATGCTGCTGACACTCCCAAGGGGGCAGGGGTGAAGGAAGGGGTGAAACCATCATTAATTTTGCAATCCGAGTAGCCTCGATTTATATTTGGGGAGAAAGAAACTAGAATGATGAGCTCATTTGGGTCTGTGCTTCCAAATCTGGATGCTCGATTCCTCGGCTGACCCCTTCTCTGTCACAAATAATCAAGACCTGGTGATGGTCAAGTTGCTTAATTCAATGGCTAAATACAAACATCTGGAGAAAGGATCTTACAGACCCAGAGCCACCACACCCAAGGAGAGGGAGGTGCCGGACCCAGACTTCCTCTCCGGCCACGTGGCAGCTTAAGCCCGTGATCCCCAGATGAACCCCATCTGCTTCTGGCCCAGAGGTGAGCGCTGGCGAGCTCTTTGGGCTCGGAGCGTTAACCTCCCTCAGGGAGATAATGGTGGAGCGCATTAGTGGCCCCATCGGTCCTCGGGCCTTGTCTCCTTAGGTCTCTGTTTTGTTAACATTCGGTCCAGATTTTCTGGTGACAAACTAGGTCATATCTATGGCAAAGGGTACTCTGAAATCATATTGTGTCGTATTTATTAAATTAAACGCACACTGACCTTAGAGTAGGGATTCTTTTCCTAATTCCGATGGGAAGAGCAGACAATACCATGCCCCCCAGATCTCCTGCCACCCCCCTACCCTGGCCTGAGTGTGTGGTGTGGCGGTTCTGGCCACGGGCAGTGGGCAGAGGCGGTACGGGCTCCTCCGGGCCGGAGTGGCTGAGAGCTGGCGACCAGATGTTCCCGCTTTCTCTTCCCTGCCACCGAGCTCTGGGGCCGAGTGGCACTGAGGCGGTGAGGCCACGTAGAAAAGCAGCCTGGTGACTGAGTCACCCCATGGAAGGCTGTTTTAAAACACAGCGTTAGAATAGAAACTTCGAGGCACGACAGGGTCAGCAGATCAGGAGATGCCAGCCGTTGAAAAGGTCGTTTTTACTCATTGTTCCCAAGAGCATGGGGCCTGCCACGCCAGGCAGGACCCCACCAGGAGCTCCAGGGTCCCTCGGGAGTTGCGGGGGTGGGGGCGTGGACAAGGCCCTTCATTGTGGTTTCTACGGGAGGAACGGGCTCAAGACTGGCTGGAGTGGGTGACCCCAGCAGGCTCTGGGCACAGGCTGTCCCTAACTGTCTGGTACTCGGCCCTGGGTGACAAGGGCAGGTGGACAGTGGCCCAGGGGGTGAGAGCCCACGGAGGAGGAGTGGGTGAGGGCTCTGGGTGGGTGGGTTTGCGTCTGAAAGGTGCACTCCTGGGTGAGTGGCTTACTCGTCCTAGGAATTTACTAGCCCCGAAAGTCCATTCTATCCAGATGCAAAAGCATCAGAACGCAGAGAATAAAGACACGGCTAATACAGGGACAACTGCCCAGGAGGGCCGTGCAGCTCCCACTGGGCTTTGTGGGACGGAAATGAATGAAGCTCTGTCAAGCCATGGAGACCTGGGTTGATGTACCATGGGGACACGAGAAGCAGGGCCACACGAATGGAGATGTGAGTCTCAGCACCTGTCTGACGTCTGCAAAGTTCATTCACTCATTCATTCATTCGCCCATTCATTCATATAGCCAACCGATGGTCATTGCACACCGGCTGCGTATCCTGCCCAGCCCTGGGGTCAGATTCACAGAAGCGAAACACTAGTCCTGTCCTCATGAGAAAGTGAGACGTGTCGAAGGATAAGGGGGATAGAGGATGAAGACTGCCGAGCAGAGGCTGGGTTTGCAGCAAGTAAAGAGAGTGATGACTGTGGCGGAGGAATCAGGGAGGGCTTCTCAGAGGAAGTGACATTTGCGTTGGCTCTTGACAGGGTCTTGGAAAAGCTCCCCTGGAGAGATGATGGGCACGAATGTTCTAGGGGATCTATGAAGAGCATAGATTAAGGCATATTCAGGCTTCGCAAAGAGTTCAGTGGGGGCGAAAAACCAAATAACCCAATTTAAAAATGGGCAAAGGACCTACATAGACATTTTTCCAAAGAAGACGCACGAATGGCCAACAGCTATATGAAAAAGGTGCTCGACACCACTAATCATCAGGAAAATGCAAATCAAAACTGCAGTGAGGTATCATTTCACACCTGTGAGGATGGCCATTTTCAAAATGACAAGAGATAACAAGTATTGGCAAGGATCTGGACAAAAGGGAGCCCTACGCTCTGTTCATAAGAAAGTAATTTGGTGCAGTCATTATGAAAAATAGTATGGAGGTGTCTCAAAAAATTAAAAATAGTATGATCTAGCAATCCCACTTCTGGGTATATCCAAAAGGAAATTAAATCAGTATCTCGAAGAGATATCTGCATTCCAACATTCGCTGCAGCATTCTCCTCAATAGACAAGGCATGGAAACAAACTAAGTGTCCATCAGCGGATAAATGGATGAAGAAACTTTTACACACAGCAGATTATTCGGCCTTAGTAAAGAAAGAAGTTCTGCCTTTTGCAACAACATGAAGAACCTAAAGGACGTTACGCTAAGCGAAACAAGCCAGATGCCAAAAGACAAACACTGTATGATCTCACTGACGTGTAGGATCTGAAAAGCCTGAACTCGTAGAATCAGAGAGTAGAATGGTGGTTGCCATGGAGAGGAGTTCGTCAAAGGGTACAAACTCTCAGTTATAAGACAAATAAATTCTAGGGATGTCATGTACAGCGTGGTGACTACAGTTAATAACGCCAGACTGTATACTTGAAAGTTGCCAAGAGAGTAGATCTGGAATGTTCTCACCACACACACACACACACACACACACACACGCACGCACACGCATGCACACGCATGCACACTCACGCGGTAACCGTGGGGGGTGATGGATCTGTTAACCAGATCATGGCACACATACATTCATCATCACGGCGTACGCCTTAAAAATCACGTTGTACAAACTAAATATATACAATTCTTTGTGTCACCAGTGGGGCTGGGACAGACATGCTTGGGGGGCACGGTGAGGGCCACGGGTGGAAGGCCAGGCGGGGTGACACCCGGGAGCGCAGTGACAGAGCTCTGGGCTTCCTGCTGCAGGCTGCCGGGAGCCTGGACGCTGGACACACCGGGAGGAGACGTGGCGGGCAGGGACGCGGTCACGGCCCCCTCTTACATCCCTCCTCCAGCGGCTCCGGTTAGGTTTGCAGCATTTCTCCAGCCCAGGGGAGGAAAACGTCCCATGAGCTGCTCTGCTCTAAGGCAGGGATCGTAAATCCTCTCCTCTCCTAGCGCTCAGGGCAGACAGCACTCATCACGTGACATTTTTGGCATTAGAGGCCACACTGGGCCTCGGAAGCCTTGTCAGCACACTGTTTCAGGCGACCACTCCCCAGGGGTCTAGACTGGCATGCATATCAAATGATGCGATATTTCTGTTTTAAAGGATTAAGGAGGTAGTGTTCTCGTTCTATCAATAGTTTGATTTGAGAAAAAGAAAAGAAAGAAAAACTAGTCGAGAGAAGGCAAAGTTTAGCCAAAGGAATGAATAGCTAATGGTGGAATTTGGGTGAGCGGAAGTTTGGGGAAGAGAAGGGGCGTCTATGGGATCCTTTCGAATCAGACTTTCCTCGACCACTCAGAGGTTTGTCCTGTGTGGGAAACTCAGGATGCTCTCTTTATTTTCTTCCTTTCCTGCCTCCGTCGTCACCAAACATGTTGTTGCCCTTTATTTCCAGGTCGAGATACACACCGCAAGCAGACGGAGAGGTCTCCACGGCGAGCTCCTCCCACGCTGCCTCCCTTCCTGCTGCCCGCAATGCCCACGATCGCGCACGCAAGGAATAAGCGCTCGATACATGTTTATTGATTGGCTCTAAATTGCAATTTTATCTGCCACCCTCGGGGTAGCCGAGTGGAAAGGAAATTCGCCCCCACATGGTGCTGCAGCGATTGATTACCAAACAGCCGAGGCTGCGTGACAGCCTAGCCCGTCGAGACGTTTTTCCGAAGCCACACGGATCGCGATTCTCGCAGCCCCTGGGTCACGGAGGCCTCGCCCAGTCGCTGGGCTGTCCCCTGCTACCTCGGAGAGGACAGTAACGTGTCCTCTTCACGGCTCGGCCTCCTGCTCCGGGGCCCAACTCACAGAAAACTCTCGATCCAGACTCGCCAGCGGGTGAGGAAAACTGTCACCAGCCCAGCAGAGGACGAGGTGGGGTTCCACCCGCGCCCACTCAGGAGGCGGGGCACGCAGGTGCGGCTGCGGCGCCCGGACGAGGCAGGGTGCTGGGGGGCTTCCTTCCCCTGCCGGGGTGGGGTGGAGGGGTGTCTGGGCGCTGGGTGGGGTGGGGGCTCCCGCAGAGGCCGAGCGGGCATCTGGAAGCCCTGGGAGGGAGCGTGGTGTAGGCATTTGGTGCCTGTGTCACCACTTGGCATTTATCACTTCCCTCCAGGGGCATCTTCCCAGGCGTTTGGCGTGGCCCGTCACCAGCACAGGTCTCGGTGGCCCCTCTGTGCCCTGTGAGGTCTTCCTTACCAACCGATTCAGCTTCCTGCTCCCTGCGAAGGACACTGGTTTCGGACTCTGTGTCACCCGGCACATCCAGAATCATGCCTTCTACTCAGCAAGAGCACCAGCAATGACATAACTTCGGGGACAGAGCAGGGGGGTCCTGCATCCCCTTCCCCCCACGTGCTACCCACTGGCATAACCGTATCCCAGTGTCACAGCAGGAAACTGACATTCCTGTGGCCACCCACGGTATTCAGGTTTCGAGTTCCACATGCACTCGTTTCTGCGTGTGTGTAAGTATATATTTACTTCTATGCACTTTTGTAACTTGTGGATCATGTGACACCTGCCAACCACTGTCGACATACCACAGTCTCCCCGAAAGGGTCCCTCCTGCCTTTTCATAACCAGAGCCACCTCTCCTCCCCATCCCAGCCCCCCGGAAGCCCTGGGCAACCACGAATCTGTTCTCTGTGATTTTGTCACTTCAAGAGGGTTATATAAATGAAATCATGTGCTCTGTAATCTCTTGAAGTTTGGATTTTACCACTCAGTGTAAATCGCTGGAAATTCATCCAAGTTATTGTATGTATCAGTCATTTGTTCTTTTTTTGTTGCTGAGTGGTATTCAACGGTTTGGATATGCTGCCACGTGTTTAATCATTCACCCTTCGAAAGACAATTGGGTCATTTCTCATTTGGGGCTATTAGGAATAACTGCTTTGAACATTCCTGTATGGATTTTGTGCGAACATAAGTTTCAGTTTATCTGGGATAAACGCCCAGGAGTGTGATTACTGGTTGTACTATGTTACATTCCCACCGGCACTGTATGAGTGATTTAGTTTTTCCACGTCCTCACCAAAATTTGATGTTATCACTATTTTTTTATTTGCGCCATCTGATAGGTATGCAGCGATAGGTCGTTGTGGCTTTCATTTGCATTTCCCTACCAGCTAATGATGTTGAGCATCTTTTCATGGTCTTATTTGCCTTCTGTGTATCCCCTTTGGTGAAATGTTTATTCATGCCTTTTGCCAATTTTCTAATTGAATTGTTTATTTACTCTGAGTTTTGAGAGATCTTTATATAATTCTAGATATTTGTTCTTCGTCCGATGTGTGGTTTGCAAATTTTTTCTCCCAGTCCATAGCTTGTCTTTTCGCCCTCTTCATGGGGCCATTCACAGAGCAAAACTTTTCATTTTGATGAGACCTAATAAACCAATTTTTCCTTCTATTAAATATGCTTTCGATAAACCCTTTGTTTAGTCCTATATCTTAAAGATATTCTCCTATGTTTTTTTTTCCTAAAACTTTTACAGTTGTGATTTTTACATTTAAGTCCATGACCCATTCTGACTTAATTTCTGCATAAAGTGGAGGCTTAGATAGAGGTTCATGTCGTCGCCGAGGGTGGGTGACCAGTGGCTCCGGCCCCATTTGTGGGACGGGCTGTCCTTCCTCCATTGAACAAGTTTTGTACCTTTGTCAAAAGTCAGTTGGGCACATGTGTGAGTCTGTTTCTGGGTTCTCTGTTCTGTTCTACTGATCTATGTGTCTATTTATTCTCTCTGCCAAAACTATACTGTTTTGATAACTATAACTGTATAGTATTGGATAGAGAAATTTCTCCCAATTTAATCTTTTTCAGGATCATTTTTAGCTATCCAGGTCATGTGCTTTTGCACAGAAGCTTTAGGATAAGCATGTCTATGAGAAAACTTACAGGAATTTTGATAGTAATTGCATTAAACCCGTAGATCAATTTGGGGAGAGTTGGCATCTTTTACTATATTGAATCTTCTAATCCTTGAACATGGTATATATTTCTCTATTTATTTAGCTCTTTTTCTATTTATTTTATTAGTATTTTGTAACATTCAAGGTTATAGATTCTGTACATGTTTTGTGAGATTTATACCGAAGTATTTCATTTTTTTTGAAGCGATTGTAAATGGTTTTAATTTCACTTTTTATTGTTAGTGCATTGAAGTGGGATTGATTTTTGCAAGTTGATCTCTCATCGTGTGACCTCGCTAAATTCATTAGTTCTAGTCTTCTTGTAGACTCCGTAGAGTTTTCTGCATAGACGGTCACGCTGTTTGTAAAGAATGACAGTTTTATTTTTTCTCTTCCCATCTCTGTGTCCCTAATTTTCCGTTCTTGCCTTACTGTGCTCTCTGAAACTTCCAGAAGTTCCAGACTTCTGAAACTTCTTGAGTCAAGCGGCTGAATCAAGCGGAGAGAGGCAGCATCCTTCTTTTATTCCCAGTCTCAGGAGAAAGTGTTTAGTGTTTTACCACTAAGTCCGATGTTAGCTGGTTTTTGTTAGATGCTGTTTATCAAGTTGAGGAAGTTCCCCTCCAGCCCTGGTTTTCTGACATTGTTGTAATGAATGGGTGTTGGTTTTTGCCAAATGCTTTTTTTTTTTTGGAGGGGGATGTGTGTGCAAAAATTGATAAGATCATATGATTTTTTTTCTTTAGCCTGTTAACAGGGTAGATCACATTAATTCTTGAATATGAAACCAGCTTTGCATCCCCGAAGTAAATTTCATTTGGTGATGGTTTATAAATTATATTTATAACTGAATTCAAGTTGCTGAAATTTTTGTCGAAGACTTTTGCACCTAAAATCACAAGAGATACTGGCTTATATTTTTTATTTCTTTTCACTAGCTTTTTCTTGTTTTGGTGTTAAGGTAACAGCCTCATAAAATGACCTGGAAGTGTTATTTTTTCTTCTGTTTTCTGGGAGAGGTTGTGTAAAGTTATTGATTGCGGTAGAAATTACACTATATGTTCATAATTTATTACAGCCTGCTGTTATCAATAGGTTACCACTTGAGTAAAGTGTGAAACCCTTATTTCCACTTAGATCCCTTTAACTTCCTCATTAAAAAGATTATATATATTTACATGTATACAATATACACAATTGTATATGTATATACACACATACAGTTAATAAATATATCTTAAGTGTATTCTCTACATATAGTGAGTACCACATCAGATGTTATAATTTTCACTTCGGTATGAAATAGGATTTAAGATACTCATGAGAAATGTCGTCTGTTTATCCCTAGTTTTATACATTCCAAAGTTTTTTTTTTTCCTTTCTGAATTTCCAAGCATTTTGAGACAAATGAAGAAATAGAAGTTCTCAGTGAAAAATATAAATTATTAAAAAACAGCTTCTGTCTAGATAACTTATCCAGTCTTTAAGGATATGTTTGCTAACAATAAATTCTCTTAGTTTGCCTTTATCTGAGACTGTCTGTCTTTCCCCTTCATTTCTGAAGAAAATATATATTTTCTTACTGAATATAGAGTTTGGAATCGATATATATATATATATTTTGTTACAGACGTTCCCTGACTTACGACTTTCAATTTTTTGACTTTGCGGCGGTGTAAAAGCAAGACACGTAATAAGTTACATGGGATATTCAGCATTTTATTGTAAAAGAGGCCTTGAGTTAGATAATTTTGCCTCCCTGTAGGCTGACGTAAGTGTGCTGAGCACATTTTGGGTGGGCCGGGCGAGGCTATGATATTTGGTAGGTTAAGTGTATTAAGTGCATATTCACCTTGACGATATTTTCAACTTACAATGTGTTTATTGAGACATAGCCCCATTACAAGTCACGGAGCATCTGTACTTGAAAAATATTGAGCCACTTCCTTCTGGCCTCCATGAGAAATCTGCTATCGTTCAAATTGATGTTCCCATATAAATGTCGTTTGTGAATGCTTTCAATATTTTTTCTCTGTTTTATTTTGTGTAAGTGTAATTATCATGTGGATTTCTTTACATTTATCCTTTTTGGATATTTACTCAGCTTTTTGAATTTGTAGTTTTTCTCCAAATTTGGGGAGTATTCAGCCATCATTTCTTTGAATACCTTTCAGTCCCACTCTTTCTTCTCTTTTCGGATCTCAGAAGATAGAAATGTTAATTCTTTTCTCATTGTCTCAAGGACCCTGAGACCTGGAGTGGATTTTTTCCCCAACTTATTTTCTTTCTGTTATAGAGATCAGCAAATTCTGTTGGTCTGACCTCAGGTTCGCTGATTCTGTCCTCTGCCTTCACCACTCTACTACTGGACCCATCCAGTGAGGGTTTTTTTTTTTTTTCTTTTCCTGATTATTGTGTTTTTCAGTTTTTAAATTACCATTTAGTTCTTTTTTTATAACTTTTTTTTTTTACTGAGGGTTTCTAATTTTTGTTTTAAAAGAATTCATAATTGTTCGTGGAAGCATTTTTACGGTGGTTGCTTTTCCCTTCTTGATACTTCGAACCTCCGATTCATTGGTGCCTCTGTATAGGTGCTTGTTGAGTTTCTTTTTACCTCCAAGGTGATTTTCTTGGTTCTTCGTGTGAGGAGTGACTGTCTAGTCTATCCTGGGCATTTTGGGTTTCACGAGACTCTGCGTCTATTCGGTTTGTCCTTTCGAGCAGGCAGCCTCCCTGCTGAGATGGAGCGCCAGGGCTGGGTGGGCTGTGCATTCGACTTCCCACTGAGCCCGGGTGACAGCTCCTGGCGGAAGTGGACTTGCACACTCCACTGCCTCTCCTCTGTTGGGAGGGTGGCAGGTGGCTTTCCCTTTGGGTTTACCTGACACCTGCTCAGGGGAAGTGGAGAACCACCTCATACCATCTTATCATGTGTGAGCTCCCCTGTGGGGCTCCACCGACACAGGGGGGTGCGGGAGACGTGGAGAGCTGGCCCCCCTCTGCGCTGCTGCTGCAGCGTGGGGAGCAGAAGCCCCTGGACGCGGGGGGCAGAGGGAGGGGAACTCTTCTCACGCTTCCTGGTGTGGCAGGTCCAGGAATTTCTAGCTGTAAGAGGGGGGACCTGGGAGGAAGGGGGGTACTCTATCTCGTCCAGAGATGGACGTGCAGGTATGACGTGACCTTTCTGGTCTCTCTCTGTTTCTGTATCCGGAAAATGGGCATAATAACACCTCCCCCACCTGCACGACAGAACTGTGTTACAAATTAACTAAGATATTTGTGTGAATGAAAGTACACTGGAAATATGACGCTGGTGGCGAGTTTTGTTACAATGGTCGTTGTTTCTGAAACTAGGGCCTGGCGAGATGTAGCTTGAGAAGAGACAGGTTCGCGCCGGCTCCTCCACCTTCATCGACCAGCTCATTGTTGGAGAAGACAAACCTAGTCTCTGTCGCCTTTATGTCAGGGGTCACCTCTCCCTTGATGAGCAATAACCCTGGAGAGAGCTAGAGGGGAAATGAAGATTAAGGTCAGGGCAAAGAGAGCAGTAACGGAGCCTTAAGGAGCCTAATAAATCAGGATAATCGGATGCAGTAGGGGTCGCGGCTGGGACGGGGGTGTCTGCAGCACCGTTTCCAGAAAAACAATCACTAAAGGGAAATGACACTGACCTTGGGAGGGGAGGAGCAGGTCGTAAAGGGGACCCAGAGCTGGTAGGGATAGCTGTTCCGAGTGGTCGTTAACGGCCTCGCCCCACTTAGGGGCACAGGACAGGACTGCCAGGCGGAGTGGCCCGAGTATTACCAATCAGGTGACTTGCGTCTCTTGCGCTACTGGCCCCTGTTCCAGGCAGGCAGAGTGGTCTAGATGTCCTGTGTTCAAGTCCTAGCTCTGCCACCTTATGTCTCATGAGATTTCGAATAGGCTCCTTAAGTCCTCGGAGCCTCAGTCTCTCCTTCTCTAAGAGGAAGTGGTAAAGATGCCAACTGCTATGGGTTTTTTAAGGGTCAAAGGTGAGAGAGAGTATGAGTCATCCACCTGCCCATATAGGTGATCGACGTATAAGGTAGCTCCCTACCTGGCTCCGGGCCAAGAGTTTCGACCTCAGTCCGAGCTGGGCCTCAGCTTTTGGAGGCCCCTCTTCAAGAGCGTGTGTTCTCTGCCATCATCTGCTCCATGTGGTGGCCCAGACTTGGGAAGGGCAGGCCAAGGTGATCATGCTCTAAGCTCCTCTCCAAAATATTCACCAGTCTAGCCCTCCAGGTCCTCTGCCTCCCTGTCCCACTGAGCTTACTGTGCAGGACTTGGGGGCTGGCCCCAAGGAAGAGCATTCCTAGACAGAGTGGGGTCAGAGGCGACCAAGGGCCGGTTCCGTCTCCCAGCCCTGCGCTCCGTCTGGGCAAGCTGGGTTTCATGATGCTCGCAGGGCCTCACTAAGCCGCGGGCTCAGAAGCAGGGGGCTGCATCTGTCCTGCGTGTCGTTGCGGCCGCCACCCAGGGCTGCGTTGGAAGCAGCTCCCACCAGCTCGGAGAGCCGACTGCTCAAGTTCCAGGAACCTTGTAAGCTGGTTATTAAACTCAGACATTATTAAAATCGAATTATACAAGCTTAAAGTTATATAAATTATATTGAAAATAAAGATAATGAATACTCAAAACTTGTCCCTTCGGAATCGTACCATCGCCTCTGCTTTTGAGGTTGTTTCGTCTATTGTGTCTGCAGGGCAGACATACTGCACAGCGGTGCACTACTGTGACGTGACGTCGCGTCGGCCACTTGACGCTGGCCGTGGCGGGAGCCCTTACACCCCCGGAATCAGCAAGCACCGAAAGTCAGAGCTTGATGTATCATTTGGTTGACCATCTATATTTAAGACTTTGACGGAGAAAAAGGTTAATAATGTAGATTAAACTTAAGAGTGTGTCCTGTTAAATCGTAAATAGCACAAGGAATTAAAGAAATGTTTTACCAGTATTTGGTAACTCTTGCCAGATTCAGCAAAGAAGTCGGCCAGGTGACTGACGAAGAACTGTCTTAACGTAAGTGTCTTAAGCGCCATTTATGATGGGATTCTGCTCACGGAGCCAGCACGCCGCAGCCCC
>CM053515.1:1016044-1049439 GCA_028627145.1 Eidolon dupreanum
GCATGGCTTCGTTCTAATGAAATGTTATTGAGGAAAACAGGTGTTGGGCCATATTGGGCCCACGGTGTGGCTTGCCAGCCTGTCACCCAAAGAGGCCATTAGGTAAAGCCAATGAGTAAAACAAGCCAGAAGCCAAAACAAAACAAAACAAAACCCAAATAGGCCCCTTGTTCCAGCTCCTCCTCTTCCCAGTTTTGACGGAGGCACCAGGACGCAGTGCAAACGCGTGGTGCGTGGCCACCGGCCCGGCGCCCACATCGGAAAGTTGGGACGAAGTGGTACCACGTGTCCCACTCATGAGCAGCAGCCAGGACGCAGCTACGGACAGTTGCTGTCCCCCGGACACGCGACCAGTGTGGCCAGTGTTCAAGAGAAGCCACAGGTCTGGATCGGAGGGGCGTGTGTGTGTGAGTGTGTGTGAGTGTGCGTGTGTGTGTAACACCTTCTTTCTTTCATGTTGGCTCACACTAGTAAAACAAAACCAAAATCCCGGGCAGACCGAGGAGAAGATGCCCCAGCCTCGGCTGCAGCCCCCCGGCCGCCAGCTCACACCTCTGCACTCCACAAGCCTCCCCAACAACCCTGCATTGATTAAGTAATAATTCATCTGTTGTCCCATATATTATTTATCAAAGACCTCGGGAACTGTCAAGCAGAACTTCTTATCAGCAGGAACTGACCAGCAGACGAGTGTTGCCTCCCAGGCCGATGATAAATCCTGGTGAGCCAGGACACCCTGACATTTTAATTAGCTGGAACATCCTTATCAGCAGTCAATCCTGAACATGTCATTTCGTCTTGTTCATGAGCCCCTAATTGGGGATCTCCGACTGCGTCCCTCCGGGGCGGCCTCGTTCACATGGGCTCATTCTCATGATTTTATTGCGGCGGCTGCCCTTATATTATTCAGCATACTGTAGCCAGCGCCCCAAACGCGCACAGCGCAGCACCCTGAGCTGCGGGAACTGGGGGAAGGAAAAAGGGGGTTCTGTGTGCTGCAGCACCCGCCGAAAGTACAGGAAAGTGATGACTCTAGACCAAGCAAGGCAGCACTCAGCTTGCCTCGCCTTCGGGCTCGTGGTGACCCTGAGGGAGTCCGTGGGGGGGACTGTGCCACGCAAACCACCTTCAGGAATACTCAACACACCTGGGGACCACGGGAAGGGTCCTATTCTAACACGGCTCCTGCGTGGAGATTCTGGGGGGCATTCCCTGTTTGTTATGGATTGAGGCAGCCACCAGGAGCAGAGAAAGCCCCAAGCCTTCTAGAAATCCACAACTCTTGGGAGATCCTGGGCAAGGCCCCTTGCCTCGGTCAAACGAAACACAAATCCAGAATTAGTAAGGAGAGACTATATTCAGAAGGGTCATTGCAGACCGGAAGGTGGGAGAGGGACTCTTGCAATGGGGGGACCTTCTGTCTGCAGATCTGACGTGTCGCCAGGTCAGGCCAATGGAGAAGCAAGGCTAGAAAGAGTGGGTGTGGGGAGGTCGTTTAAATAGGACTGAGATGGAGATGACGGGAGAGGGGATCAGAGACCACCTTACCCTGAGGCCCGCCTGTCCTCAGGAGTGGCTGTCCGCCACTCGCTCAGAGGGCGGGACCAAGCTCAGGGACGCACGGGAAGGAGAGATGCTAAGTCCCAGTTTGGTTAACAAGCGTTTGTTCTGGTTGACCGGCAGTCCGGCTAATCACTTATGAAGTAAAGGATGGGCATTTGGGGCAGGGGGTCCGTATCTGGCCTTGTCGTGGGCAAGTAAGGCAGCCACATCCTTGAGTCTTACCTGGGTCGCAGGGAGAAGGGTGTTTGTTTGCTGGAAGCTGTTTCTAGACCACGGAAGGGGTGGGGCTTAACCATGCTGTTTTCCAGGAGCCCATGGCTCAGGTAAAAGTCAACATCGTCGCCCCCAGGGGTCACCTAAAATACTCCCCGGCTCACATGTTTTAGAATACTGCCACCTTGGCCTGCAGCTATCTGATGAGTCCTCTGGGCCTATCCCTTCTAGAACCTTCTAGAACCTTCACCCCCACCAAAATATACCCAAATTAGCTCCCCAAATTTTGGAAGGGTTTGGTTGTGGGGAGCAAGGGCTGAGCAAAGAGCTCACCTCGCCCTCCCCTGGAGTCTGAGGGATGTCCCTCCTGAGTCCCTCTGCCCCTGGCTCTGTCTCAAGCCCTGTCATAAGGACGGGTCACGATGCCCCTGAGGGGTCACTGCCGGCCCGAGGTGACTTCAGCGCAGGCGGCGGCAGCACCATCCTGCTTCCCACAGACGGTTGTTTTCCCCTCTTGGCGGTTGGAGTGGACGCAGGACGCCGGCTGGGAAGCCAGCACCGGGCTCGTCCCCTCCGGAGGCCAGGGGGCGTGTCTGCTCCCTAAAACCCTGGGCTGCGGGAGTGTCCGATCACCCCGCCCCATTTCTAGACCAGCGCTGGGATGTGGTGCTTTTCCTTTTAAGGGGTTCTCGGGTCGGGTTAAATGGACACGAGACTCGTTGAGATAGCCGCTGTGTAAGAAAACTGAGCGCTCTGGCTGAGCAGCTTGGGTTTTGTCTTTCTTTTTTTTTTTAAGTAGTTATTTTAAAGTAAGATCCGTATCAGTTTGGTTACCTGCTCTCTGCGGGCAATTCACCTCTTTCCTACCCTTGGTTAGGACGGGATGTGACTGTGGCTGCTACCTGCAGAGCCTGTGGTTTGGGATTTCATCCTGGAGGGACCAGGGTCAGCCTGCTGCTAACAGTGACTGTAACAGCATTGTTCACCCGCTGATGACCGAGTCCTACTATGTGCTGGGCACCGGGTTAAGCCCTAACAGGCATCATTTCTAATTCTTACGGTAATCCTGGAGGTGTATTATGATTAAAAGCTGGGGCACTGGAGTCACCCCGAGATTGGTTTAAACCTCTGCTCTACCGCTTAATAAGCCGTGTGGCCTTCGGAAGGTGGCAGTCGCCTCTGTCAGAGTCAGTTTCCTTGTCTGACAGTGGGCACCCTAATGGCATTTGCCTAATAGGACTCTTGTGAGAATTAATAAAACCATGCATATAAATAAATCATGCACACAAAGTAATGACTGAATACATATTATTTTTAGAATGGGCATAATTATCCTCACCGTACACAGGACGAAACTGAAGTTCAGAGGCGCAAGGCTGGGAAGCGGGGAGATGGGCTTGTCCACTCTGGATCAAATGCTGGCGAACCGCACGCGGTTATTAAGTGGAGACGGTATTAGTGACAATGATGAGCATCGTCATCCCTGTAGAGCGGTGGCTTGGGGTCTGGGAACCCGAGCTGACACCCCACTGTGATTGACACCTCTGGGGGCCCGCGAGAGTCAGGCTTGTGGCCAACTAACGATGACCGCTAATGAGGACGGGCTGGCGAGTCGGTGACCGGAGACAGCCCCCCGTGCCCCCTGGCCATGCTCCCCTCGTGCGCTGGTGGCCAGAAGCTCACCTGAGCCCTCGGAGCCCTCGGAGCCGCCACCCCAGCCGAAATGGGAGAACCAGCGCTCGCACTCAGGGGTGCTCGTCGGGATGAAAAGCTCTTCCAGGAGGTCGCAGGGCCTTGGGTGCCCCGGCAATGCATGGGGGCTGAGGGTTGGCCGCGGTCCCGGGTTCGAAACGTAGCTCCGTCATTGACCAGCTGTGCGACTTAGAGCAAGTTCCTAAGCTCTCCACGTCAGTTAGCCTCGCCATGACGTGGGGACAGCGACCGTCCCCACCACACAGCGTCGGGGGGAAGATGGAATGAGCTAGTGCTTGTAAGGTGCTTGGCGTGTGACAAAGCCCATGATAAAGGAAGACCAGTCCTTCTCAGCTCCCAGGGAGGCTGGGGCCGCCGTGCGGGGTGTGGGCTGCGTCTGAGCCACCGTGTTCACGCTGCCTCGTCTCTGAGTGTGGCATGGTGGCGACCTTGGCTCCACTCCCGACCTCTCAGAAGGAAGTAGATGAATGAAGACCTGGCAGGTCCCACAGGAAACCGGCTAGCTCCCGCACCCCTGTCCTGGCCCCCCACTCTCTACCTGTCCCCGGCACATACCTGACCCCTCTCTTCAGTGTGTCTGAGTTCTACTGTGTCTACTGTGTCTTGGGGAGAAAGCCAAGCTCCTAGCTGTCACATTGGCTTTTCCCCCCTTTCGTTAAAACAAACAAACAAACAAACAACAACAACAACAAAAACGTTGAGGACTGTTCCCCTCTGGCATTCCCGCACCATCTCCTTTCTCTCCCTCAATTTCTTAGGAACTAACTCACCTGAGATATAAATAAAATGTTCTAAATACAGCTCTGCTCCCTGCAGCATGAGACGTATCTGTGTGTGTGTGTGTGTGTGTGTGTGTGTGTGTGTGTGTGAGACTGTCAGCCAAAAAAAAGTAACCTCCAGTGGAAGTCATTGTCACATCATTAATTATTTGTTTGCCAGCTGAAAGAGCCCGCGGTGGCGCTGGCGAGCCTCGTCGGGGCCGCCCAATGAACTTCTTAAGAAGACTGCGCTCAGAACACGACTCCGAGAGACTAGCTCGCAGCTATGGCTTTTGTTCTGATACCGTTTCTTGACTTGGAACCTTTATTTCTCAAAGATTGCAAACCAAAAACAAAAGAGTTTTTTTAGAAGTACAGGAGGTGCGCGATGTGCTAATTAAGAAGCAACAGCACAGCATCCCATTCTGGTCAGCTGATGTTTTCTTTCTCCAGCTTAAGAAAGGGGTGTAAGTTATTTGGGGTTTGACAGGAAAACAGCCCGTGACATCTATTAGCAAGAGTTCTCTCTGAGTCTTGGAGTCAAAACCCCGGATGTTGAAACATCTGGGCAAGATGAGAAACTAGCAGAATGAATAAGAAGACGGCTAGGTGAATTTGCAACCTGCTGAACAAAATTGTCCAAATAAGGACTGCCAGGGAGTTGGAGTCTCGGGTGGAGTGCCGTGGGGCTCTTTCCTTAGGCTTCTTCTGAATCCACGCGAGGCTGATCAAAGGGGCACGTGTCATGAAGCGGGAGAATCAGCGACTGTCATGGGTGACAGAATCAGGCTGCCGACTCCAACAGACCGGAATGATGAGCCTGTTGAATACGCTGTTGTTTTCCAAAATAAATATAAATTCTTGCATTGGAGATAAAAACAAACAAACAAACAAAAAGCAAACAAACAACCCCCCAAAAGACTACATGTTACAAAGGATTAACTTAAACACAATATTAGGATCTTCACTTTTCTGAGTCATTTGGTTTTAAGAGTTCCTATTATTTATAACTGTATTTTATATCCAATTTGGTATAATAGGTGAGTTTAACCCCATCACATTTATTGTGATTACTGACATACTGGGATTTAATTCTATCATCTTGTTTTGTATTTTTCTATATGTCAACTTTTCTCCCCTTTCTTTTCTCCTCTGGATTGGTAACGTTTCTTTATTCTCTTTTGTTTCTCCTGCTGTGTTAGAAATGATAGCTTATATTTCTTTTCCTTCTTTGTTCTCTATAAATTATTTTTAACACAAAGACTATATTTTTCTGAGTAGCCTAAAGCTACTCAGTGTCTCTGTTCTTCCCTTGGGCAAAGAAAGGGCCTTGGCAAGGTCAGGCTCCTCCTCGCCACTGTCCGTGCTTCTAGAAGCTCACGTTTATCTTCTGTAAACACAAAACAGCTTTTCTCACCAGGGACAGGTAAATAAGATTTATCAAATTATTTAATGACATGGTCGTTTTCTCTGCTCCCTGTGTCCTGGTCCTACTCTAGAGAGCACTTTCACTTTTGCTGTACATCGTTTAGTAGCTTTCTTATGGAGACGGGGCTACCGTGGAAATAAACGCTTTTCCTCTTCTTACGTGTGAAAATATCTTTAGTTTGCCCTCCCTCTTGAGTGGTAGTCTATCTGGGTATATAATTCTAGACTGACAATTGTTTTCCCTCAGCAGATT
Organism: Eidolon dupreanum; assembly: GCA_028627145.1. Taxonomy (NCBI): domain Eukaryota; kingdom Metazoa; phylum Chordata; class Mammalia; order Chiroptera; family Pteropodidae; genus Eidolon; species Eidolon dupreanum. The sequence continues at coordinate 1,021,973 of CM053515.1, forward strand.
TATGTTGCTTGGCATCTAATGTTACTGAAGAGATGTCTGTCTAATTGTCTTTGCTTTATGGGTAATTGATGACTTCTCCCTGGCAGCGACGGATCATTTTCTGTTTATCTTTAATACTCTGCGGTGTCACTGAAATTGTCTACATATGAATTTATTTGTATTTATCCTGCTCAGCACAAAATGTGAAATTTCTAATTAAGGCTCCAACGTCTTTCCACAAAAATACACTTGAGCAGTTAGACACTCCCTGTTCTTACACGAAATGGCTCAGATGTTCATTCTCCATAATAGTACCAAGGTGTTTTTTTTTTTTTCTGGAGCTAGAAAAGTTGGTTTGAATATTTGAGTAGAAAGATAAATATGCAAAAATAAGAAAACCACTAAAAAGGATAATAAAAGCGAACTATTCTTCCAGATGTTAAAACATATTTTGCAGCCTCTGTAATTAAGAGGTTGATCTTATTACATAAGCAGACAGAAAGATCAATAGAAAATCCAGAAACTGACCCAAGGACATATGAAAATTTAGTATGTGATAAAAGTGGCCTCTCAGGTCACTGAGGGAAAGACAGCCTTTTAAATAAATGGTTTCGTGATACATGTTTGGACAGAGATAAAATTGAATCCATTCCTCACACCATAAACTAGAATAAATTCAAAATGGATTAGAAGTCTAGTATAAATAATGAGACCACACGAATGTTCTTAAAATTGTGGATGAATTCCTTTTAAACCTGGATACGGAGAAATCCTTTCTAACTATGATGCAAAATTCAGATACAGTAAATAAAAAGACTGATGAAGTTGATTACATGAAAAATATATCTTTCATGGTTAAAAAAACCAGCATAAGCAAAGTAAAAAAAAATGAGAAAGCAAGGAACATAAATATAAACTATGTCATAGATAAAGGGCTAATATCCTAACATATAAAAAGCTTTTTGAAAGGGAGGGATGAAAGACCGTGGACTTGATCGAAAAATGAACAAAACACATAACCACATAGTTCATAAAAATCACTGCACATTGCTGTCATGCATTTCACTTATCCATTATCTATAACCACAGAATACATTGTGAGATCAATTAAGAATAAGAAAAATAAAATCTTTTATCTTCATGTATTCCTTCTCTAGTGCTCTTTTTCACAGGGATCTGAGTTTCTGATCTACTTCATTTTCCACTCACAGAACTTCCTTTAACCTATAAGGCAGGTCTACTGGCAACAAATAACTCCATTATTGTTTGAGGACGTATTTCTTTTTAATTTTTGAAGGATTATTTCACTGGATGCCAATTTCTAGCTTGCAGGTCTTCTTCTCCTTTCGATGCATTAACTATTCCATCCCACGTTCTTCTCGCTCGCCTGGATTGTGAAGAGAATGCGGACGTAATTCTAATCCTCATTTCTCTATAAGCAAGGTGTTTTCTTCCTCTGATGTCTTTCAAGATTTTCCCTTTATGTTTGATTTTCTGCAGTTGGAATATGACAGGCCTAGGTGTAGACTTTTTGGTATTTAGGTTCTGTCGAGGTTCTCTGAGCTTCCTCTAACTGTAATTGATGTCTATCATTAATTTCGAAAAAAGCTCAGTCATTATGCAAATATTTCCTCTGTTCTTTTCTCTGCTTCTCCTTCTGCTGTCCCCATTACACATGTTATACCTTTGGTGGTCGTCCCGCAGTTCTTAGACGGTCTGTTTTTATTTCTCGTTCTTCTTTCTCTTTGCATTTCAGTTTGGAAGATTCCATTCACGTTGTCAAGCCTCTGGCTCTTTACTCGACCATGTCAGTCTACTGATGAGCCCATCAAAAACATTCTTCATGTCTGTCACAGTATTTTTGACTTCTAGCCTTTCCTTTTGATCCTGTATTAGCATTTCGTCTTTCTGCTTATATTACCATCTGTTATTGCATGTTATCCACTTTTATGCATTAGATCCTTTGCATATCAATCATAGTTGTGTTGAATCCCCAGCCTAATATTTTCCACATCTGTGTCGTTTCTGAGTCTGGTTCTGATGCTTGCTTTCTCTGTCCGGGCTGTGTTTTTTGGGCCTTTTATCACACGTGTAATATTTTGTTGGAGGTCAGACATGATGTATCAGGTATGAGGCCTTTAGGGTGAGGTTTGTGTTTATCTGGCCAGGGGTTAGGTTGTGTTTAACATTTGCTGTAGTTTCCGATGTCAGAGCCTTCAACATCCTCTGGAGTCCTTGCTTTACCTCCCTGTTGTCACAGGGTTTCCCTAGAAACTTCTTGTAAAATAGAGCGTGTTTTGCAGCTTTCTTAGTTGTGGTCCACTGTTCGTGCTGTTGACATCGTGTCACGTGATGACTAAATCTCAGTTTAGGAGAGAGGCGAGGCACAGTTTCTCCCTCGGCGACTCCAGAAGGAGCCAGCCCTGCCGACACCATACTCTCAGAGCTGCGAGAGAATAAGTGTCTGTTGTTTTAAGTCACCCCGTCTATGGTGGTTTGTTCAAGCAGCCCTAGAAACCTAAGACAGATGCCAACGCTGAGATGATGCAGATGTTAGATTATCTGACAAAGATTTTAACGCGCTCCGCATAAAATACTTTAATGCACCATCATGAACGCACTCGAAATAAATGAAAATAAAGTCTCGGCACACAAATAGATACTTTAAAAAATCAAATACAAAAAATTTAAAACTGGTAATTCCGACAACCAAAATAAACACCTCAGTGGTTGGTGTTTAGCAGCAGAGCAGAGGGGACAGAAGAAGGAATGAACGAACTTGAAGTGAGAGCAACAGAAACTCCCTAGCCCGGACTGACGATCGGGAGGGACCAGCCTCTCGCCCCTTGTCGCTCCGGAAAAGCTTGGTTCTGGTTCCGTAGGGGAGCAGCTGGGTTGGCTTTCCAGCTGTTCTCTTAATTAGCCTGGCGTCAGGCATTTGCTTGATAACTGTGTACGTCTGGCTAACGGCCCCGAACCTTGTGGAAGAGTTATTAACGGATACTTTAGATTTTTCAGTCAAAAACCATAAATTGCAAAATTACATATTTCGGGCATGTGTTAACTTGGTAACAAAAGTAAAGAGGCCTTCTAGAATCTTTGAACATCATTTGAACTTCCTGCCCTGATGCACAATTATAGTATTTTGTAAAATTACAAAGAAGGCAGAGGATGTGATATTTTCTCTCTTAAAGGCATTTTTTTTTTTCCTCGCACAAACTCAGACCTGTAATTCCCTGAGCCCGGCAGCGTTTCTGCTGTCAGTTCTTTCTGGGCGTCTTTCCACATTCGGCCTAGGTGATCAGGCAAAATACGTTTGGACGAAAATAGCAATTTTGTTCACCCCGAATCCACTTTCTTTTTTGTCCCCCATCACCACTCCAATTTGGCCGTGATTGTCCCGTTCCCATGACAACAGCAAAGTGGCTGGATCTTCGCGGAGGGCTCAGAAGCACGTTGCCCAGAAGCCGCCGGCAGCGCGTCGGCGTCTCTCCGGAGAGGCAGCCGCTGGCGCCAACGCTCCCGGCAGCTCGGAGCCGATCGGGGCGGCCACGTGCCGGAACCGAGGCCGGCGCCGTGTTTCTGCATTCCCCGCGTGCGCCCAGTCTCCTGGCCGTCGTTGCGTCGCGGCCGGGCTGGGGTAGTGACAGTGCACACGCACAGAGAAACTTCTCTGCATGTCCTTCGCCGAAGCGCAGCCCAAACCAAAAAAAACAGCGTGCCCGGGGTCTCAGGGCCAGGCTTCCCACGACGTGGAAGCCGAGGACCGGCACCAAGGGTCAAACGCCTCTACGGGCCTCTCTCTCTCTCTCTCTCTCTCTGTACTTATTTTTTTATCTTCTATTTGTTAATTTTTTCCTTTTGGCTGAGCTACTGCGTGACTTCAGGGAGCAGGTCTGTTGGGCAGGATACAGGAGCTGGCCACGTGGGAAGCTTTCTTTGATACGGCCTACAAGTCGTGTCAGGCTGAGTCAGATGAGTCCCTCCCAACAGCTATTTCGATGTCTCGGTGATAAATGTGACAGTTGCTGTGGGTGAACCTAGAGCTGAATTCCATGTTCTGTCTGAACTTGGGACTGGGCTTTGCAAATTGACAGCTCTTGTACCCTTGCCGGGGTGCTGCCCACGTGCAAAGTGACTTTGGTCAAAATCTCAGGGAGCCGGGAGGGAAAGGGAACAGCAGGAGCGACAGCAGGGGCAGGAAGTTGTGACTCCTGTTCTTCTTCAGGCACAGACTCTCGAGTTTGGTTATAATCGCATGCCACACCGGCAGCCGCTGGTGGATAGGCCGCTGGAGGGGACTGTAAACACAGCCCGGTGTCTCCCTGCCACACAGAGAGATTGTGGGTAACCGCCTCCAGAGGCCCGGGGAGCCAGGGTAGGCTGAGCTGTTGGGGAAACTTACCAGGCAGCAAGGTGGGCTCTGAGCCCTGCAGGCCTCAGGCTAGACCCTCCAGAATGGGTTTCAAATGCGTCACTTTGGGGGAAAATTTAGTTTATAAGTGGGCCAGGGACAGTTCTGGTGTCGTGCATTGCGAGAGCTACTGTCCCATTGTCTGGGGGATTTCCTGCGTTACTGGTGACTCACTGCAGTGTGCTCTGTCGCATGACCGTGGGGAGTGTGGATCACAGACCTGTGGACAGGCGTCCCACGGAGCCTGCATGGAAGGCAGATGGCCCCCACCCCCAATGTCCTGCATCAGTGTCTGCACATTAGTGAGATGCCACGGTGGCTCAGGGCTCGCCGGGGGCGGGGACATGCTGTCCTGGGCTCACCCGTGACAAGTCCTTGCAGGCTGCTCTTGTGTTCCTTTGGGAGGGATGAATCTGTTCATTGTTTTATACGATAGACTCTGGAATTTTAGCTTGAAAGTTCATCTTGAACAAGTGTGTGCGTGTGTGTGCGTGTGTTTCTTTTCCCCTCAAGGTCCTAGTGAGAAGAACACGAGACTCACAGTCGAATGTGCCGGAGTGTGGCCCATGACTCTAGAACTGGCCAGCTGTGTGGCCCTGGACAAACGGCCTCACCCCTTTGGTCCTCGGGCTGCTTGTCTGCTCGGCGGGGATGATGACGTCACCCGTCAGTTGTCGTGGCGATGGGGGTGAAAGCAGCGCACGCAAGGCCACGACCTCGTGCCCGGTGCGTGGTGAGTGTTCAATGACCCGTCCTGGGGGCTCGGTGGGTGTTTGCACACGTGCTCACCTCCGTAACCGCCGCCCTGTGGAACATTTCCGGCCCACTAGAAAGCTCTCTCACGTCCTCGTTATTTCAGGGACACACAAGATGCAGTCTTTGCCCTCGTAAAGCTTTATTATTATTATTTTAATTTTAAATTTCTATTTATTTATTTATTTATTTATTTATTTATTTATTTATTATGGTGACCTTGGTTAATGAAATCCAGTAAGTGTCAGGTATATGATTCAACAGTAAGGCGCATGCACACACACACACACACACACACACACACACACATTGCATTGTGTTTCCCTCCTATAGTTAGATTTCTTTCTGTTGCTGCAAATTTGACCCCGTTTACCCTGTCTACCTCCCCCTCCCCCCGCCCCCACCACCCTCTGGTAACCACTAGTCTATTGTCCATGTCCATGAGTCTCTGTGTGTTTGTCCTGTTTGTTAGTTGTTGTTAGGTTTATATCCCACGTGTAAGTGATATTGTGTGGTTTTCAACTTTTTCTGCCCGGCTTATTTTGCTTAGCATGATTATCAGGAAGCTTTAAAAATCTCTCTTTAGGACCAAAAATCTGAAGTACCTGAACTTCCTCGTGAGCAGTCATTCTGCGTACTCTGTGCCACGTCTGGGGTCGTGTCTCAGCCCGTCTGAGCTGCTGTGACGATGACACCATAGACCAGGCAGCTTGGACAACAAGCATTCGTTTCTCCCAGTTCTGGAGGCTGGAAAGTCTGAGGTGGGGGTGCCAGCAGATCCCGTGTCTGGTGAGGGCCCTCTTCCTGGCTCCTAGGTGACCACCTGCGTGCCATGTCCTCACCAGCTGGAAGTGGGAAGGAGGTCTGTAGGGTCTCTTTCTAGGGCACGAATCCCACTCATGAAGGCCCCACCCTCAGGATCTAAGCACCTCCCACAGCCCCCTCCTCACCCCACCACCCTGTGGCTCAGGATTCCAGCGTGGGAATCGGGGGCACATTCACTGCAGCCGGGTCTTACACTGAGGGAGGCGGATTCATGGGCAGATAGAGCTCAGAAAGCTTCGGGGAAGGTTCGTGGGTGAGAAGCTCTGAATTACCTCCCTGTCGATGTGAGGCAGAAATCCTTTCCCTTCTCAAATGAAGACGCTAAGTGTTAAGTGAGTAAAAGAGCCAAGGCTAGATTTCAATCTTCCCAAGTCCTTGTTCTCCATCCTTGTGCTCTGTCTGATTTGGGATTAGATGGCTGTCAGGCATGGAGGTTGGCTCAGAATTTCATGACTGCTGTTCAGAAGTCCATTGTAGGCTTGTCACAAATTTGAAAGGGAGGTAGTTTCACAAGTGTTTTCCAGGGAAGGCGTCCTGGAGGAGTTGACACTGGACATGCCTCTTGAAGGATGAGGAAGCAACAGGGGACACAGGAACGGACAATAGCATCATGGCCAATCCTGGCGGAGACCTTGATTTAAATCTCTGCATATTTACGAGTCCTGGAATGTAGTGAATTTAGGCAATTCAAAACCCTGGGTCACCTTTAGGGACTTGGGGATTGTGAGCATGCTAAGCCCAAGAGAAGCATGTGCTGACGAGACAATGTGCCAAACCCTCCAAGCATGGCCGCCTCCTGACGACGGGATGATGGCTTAGTTAATGGAGCGGCCAGCCCAGCTCACTCGTGCCCGTCTGGCACAGTGTCACTGCTCCTGAGATGGACCAAAGACACACAAACTGTGAGAACAGGGACGTCTGTCGGAAAGCAAGTCAACCAAGACTGATGGCTCATTGACAAGTTGCAGCCTGAGGAAATGGCGGCCAGTGTTTAATCAATATATTACCACGGACACCTACCTGTTTGGTTCAATTCAACAAATATTTGATGAGGGCTTACCATGTGCTGGGCAGTGTATCGGGCGGGAATGTCACAGGGAAGGTCCCGGGCCTCGTGGAGCCTACAGACTTCTTCAAAGTTCTTGCTGTAAGATACCACCTTGCCAGCCATTCAGTCACCCCCTGGCTCAGTAACTCGAGTATTTATTGAGTACCAGCTGTGTTCTGGGCGTTACACTGAGTTCTGAGACCACAGTGTGCTTGCTGCCTAAGCACAGAGACGCCGGGTGACCGACTCAACAGGAGAGTGAGATGTGGTCCCCAAATCTTCTAGAACTTTTTAGAAAAGGACCAAGATTGTAAATATTGCAGATTTTGTGACTCAGTTGTTGCAGCAGAAAAGCCAACATATGCAATATATAAATGAATGAGCATAGACGTATTTCGATAAAACTTTATTTACACAAATAGGCATCAGACTGAATTTTGTCCGAATTTCTGGCTGTAGTTTGCCACCCTCTATTCCCAAAACAACACACCCCAATATGTAGAACACAGAGCGAGAATCAGAAGGAACTAGATGAGTCATCAATACCCCAAAGGAATTGTTTCTAAGACATCTCTGATAAATAGGTAGCCAGCTTCTGCTCAGGCACGGGAGGCTTCTCACACGAAGCAGTCCGTCTCACGTTTGGATGGTTCTAGTCACTGGAAAGTCTTTACTGAGTACAGAGCGCCGGCTTATAACTTACACTTCAGTGTCCTGATTCCACCCTTCGGAACAACCTGGAAAAACCACCCCTCTCAGGAATGAGAGGGCATCCTCCTTTCTTCTGACAGTCATTCTCCACGCAGCGTGGCGTCCGCCCTGCAACCAGCAGGTGGCTGTCCTGTGACTGCGCCACCTCACTGGGGCCAGTGTGAGTCCACAGTGTATATTTGTTCCAACATTTTGTTCTGAAAACTTTGAAACATATGCTAAAGTTGAAAGACGTTGGCAATGAACATCGATATAGCGACCACCCGGATTCTACTGTTAATGTTTTATCACACTCGCTCAGCAGTTATTTATCCATATTCCCGTGCCTCTTTCCACCCGTTAAGTACCTTATTTCTGATGCAATACAAAAGAAATCGCAGTCATCAGTACACTTTCCAATCTGCAGTAAGCATGACATTGTCTAGAGTTCAGTGTATGTTGACAGTTTTTTTTCTTCCAAGGTAAAATTTACATACAATGAAACGTACAAATTGTAAAATGCACATTGCTTTGAGAAATGCATACATCTGTGTAACCCAAACATCCATCAAACTGTATACTATAACCTCTGTTAGACCTTGTGTGCCCCTTCTCAGCTAATCCTCAGCCTAGCCCTTCAGAGGGAACAACTCTGTTTTTTTCTCTGCCCGCTTCGTACTTTTCTACAAATGGAATCATGCGGTGTGAACTCTCAAGGCATCTTTCGCTCAGCAGAACAGGTCTGATATTCATGATGTGATTGATGTATGTTAGTATGGCGTGTATCAATAATTCGTTCTGATTGATTGTTGAACAGTTTTCCAGTCAGCGATATTTTGATCGCCTTATCACACTGATGATTCACACGCGCCTGTAAGTAACACAAAAACAAATGATAAAATAGTCCTAACTCTAAACATATAATTCTATTAAATGCAAATGGTCTCAACACGCCCTTTGAAAGACAGAGTAGTGATTCCATTTCCGTGTATATGCTCCAGATTTGAAACTCTAGCAACTATGTTCATGTTCATCCCAACAGAGTTTGCTTACTGAAAATCCTGAAGGAACCTAAGTGACCAAGAATAGGGAAGTAAATTGTAGAATATGCATATGATGGACTATCACACGCATTTACAAAATAGGTCTGTATCAGAATAAATAGGTCTCATAGAGCAGATATTTCAGGACAATATGAAAAGTAGGATGCCATTTGTACAAAATTTTTTAAGATCACAAATCATACTACACATTATTTATCATTGCACATATATGTAGAAAAATATAAAATCAAGAATTTAACAAATTTATACCAAATCGATGATGTCGACTGCCCCCAGAGAGAGCAGGGAAATAATGGAACTGGCACAGGAAGTAAAGATAACTTCACTTTTGTTTTTAATGCTTTATTCTTTGTTAAAATTTTGAAGAAAATGACAAAAATACAGTTAAGAACGGATTGCTGTTTAATCTCTGAAATGAGCAAGTGCCCAGGAATTATAAAAACATTCAATTAGATTCTTCTATTGAGTAGATAAAAATATTGTTTTCAAGAGTTGTTTTTCACAATGCATCATGGTCTTAAATAAAATGTTTTGTGGTTAAACCAGTTGAGTATTCACAGGTAACAAGTCTTCCAACAGAGCTATTTATAAATGAGGAGATGGGAGTCGCGACTGAACCGGAAATGAAGATTAGAGCAGCCATTATTTTGTTCCAACGTTAAACCCTCAAGCCAACCTCACAGCTCAGAAGAGGTAAGTGGGACTCTTCCTGGTGAACATAATGTTTCCTCCTTCCTTCATTTGAGAATGTTTCTTGAGCAACTCCTCTAGGCCACCACCCCCCGCCCCAGGCTGTGGGGCCGGTGTTGCTGACATTCCTGTCCCCCCATGGAGCTTACTGCTTGATGTGGAGGGTGCACACTGACCAAATACTTGCACGAGCAGGTATGAACGTGTGTGCATGACGAGCAAAGTCCAGGAGCTGCTCTGAGAGCCTAATGTGGGCTGTGTGGCTGACCTGGGGTGACACGAACTAGGTAGAGGAGTCACATGTTCAAGAGAAGAGGGGAGGGTTGAGGAAATAACACAGGAACAAAACACTGAAAGGATTAGCTTGGAACAACAACGACAACAACAACAACAACAAAAAGAAACACCAAGAAGAACCTGATGTGAAACGAAGCTGGAGAGGTAGGCTGGGCTTGTGTGCCATGATAAAGCATTTGTTTTTCATCTTAGTGCTGGGAGCTGCTGGAGGGGTATAAGCAGGCTCTGGGACCCGCTCAGACTTTGGAATGATCGCGTTGCTGCAGCGGGAAGGAGTTGGGGGTGGGGTACAGCTAGAATGGTCAGGAGGCTGCCGCAGGGGGAATGGGGGTCACCGGGGCAAGTGTGGGGGTGGTGGTGGCGAAGGACACAGAGAGAGGTGGAAGTCTGCACAGTGTTTAGAAGGTAAAACGGATGAGATTTAGAGATTCTTAGAAATCACTTAAAAATGGAGGATGAGAAACAAGGATAAATCAAACTTATCTTGTAAAAAGTCTAGTAATTACCTTAAGATGCTCGTGTTTGCCTCTTTTTCATAATGAGGTTTAATGGTGTGCCTCCAACGGTAACATTCAGTCTTTAATCAGCTGCCACCTTGCAAGTGGTGGATTAGAGACGGCGCCATTCACCACAGCCAAGGTCTAGACACAGCCCAAACGCCCATCAACAGACGATTGGATGAGGAAGTTACGGTACATGTATATAGTGGAATATTACTCAGCCATAAAAAAATGCAATCTTTCCATTTGCAATGACATGAATGGACCTAGAGAGAATTACAGTGAGTGAAATAAGTCAGACAGAGGAAGATAAATACCATATGATTTCACGTACATGGGAATCTAAGGAACAAAAGAAATGAACAAACTAAATGACAACAGACTCGCAGGTGCAGAGAACAAACTGGCAATTGCAGAGGGGCGGGGGCTGGGGGCTGGGTGAAGAAGGAGGAGGGATGAAGAAACTCAGGACGGTGGTTACGGAACGGTCTCGGGGACGTGGCGTGCGGCATGGGGGCTGCAGTCAGCACCCCTGGACGGCTGCGTGCGGCGCCCGACGGGAGCCGGAGCGATCGGCAGGACCAGCTCACAAATGACACGGCGTCCAGCCATCGCGCTGCACACCCGAAACGCATATAAAATAAAAACAATACTAATGATAAATAAAGACGTTGCACGTTCTCCGACAGCCCTTTCATTGAGAGATGGGGCCTCCTTCCCTTCCCCCATGAGCCTGGCTGGCCTGCGACCGTTTTGACAAACAACCTGTGGGAGCAGTGATGTGCATAAGTCCCCCCCACACCCCCGTCCCGCCCCCGACCCCAAGGAGTCAGGGCTCTGGTGATGGATGCTCCATCTGGCAGGCTGATCCCTGAGGAGGGCCATGATGCATTGTCTAGTCGCCGAGGGTATGTAAATTACTCGGTTTGAGCTGTCCTCCCCATGGAAGAGATTTAATCCCGACGAACAGAAAAATACGCGAGAAGCGAGGGGCAAGAATCTGTGAGCAGCACTGCTCCTCGCCAAAGCTCCGGTCGCTGGAATGGTGGTTCCTCAGTGACCGTTCGGTTGGTTAAAGCATCTGCAATTCTGGGAGTGCACAGAGTGAGGGAGATAAACTGATGATTTCACATGGTAACTCTTAGAAAGTCTGAATGGTCCAGTTATGTTATTTTCATTAACATTTTCATTGTAAAATGGCTTTTCTCCCCAGGATAAAAACTCTTTGCGACGATGCCATCCTCGAAGCATATGTGCATACTTTACACTCTGCTAATTTTATATTCGATTAAAACTTAAATGCATCCGAACATCTCTTGGAATAATGAAAGACACTTCCCCAGTAGAGGCATGAAGCTCAGTGTGTCTGAATACACCCGACTTCGGCGGAGACTGGCCCGGGAGAATTAATATGGCGTTACGTCACTTTACAATAACATAAGAGAAAGCAGAATTTGGCTTTCGGAGAATATACTCTTTCACTTGGGGTAAAATAAGGTTCACTTTCCATTCGAAATAAGTGCCCGTCCGTGCAAATGAATGTACGAAGTGCGATTTATCTCCAGGTGGTGGAAGGGAAAGCAGTTATTTAAGGGGCGCTGCTGTTCCCTGGCAGGGGGCCCCTGTGACAGTTTTGATCCATCGATGAGCACTGTCTAATCCGCTCCCCGAGGTACAGTTTCCCTAAATCTATTAGACTTTTACAGTCTCCAGGATGCTCAGTCTGGAGCTGCTCCATCACACTGTGTTAACTTGACAATGTAATGTACTGCTATCTTTTATTTTCATAGGAAGTACTAGCTTTGACCTTGAAACTCTTAACCACACTTTATAATCCTCGGCTTATCCTGGCCAAGAGGGCCCCCTAAGAAAAATGCCCTGGCAAGACCCGAATCCTTAAAACCTTGGGTGGGAATGACTAGAAGCGGGGAGGAATCAAAGGGTAGGGGTTCTGGCAGCCCCGTGTGGGTCCACGGGGACAGGTGAAGTGGGGCATTGAGGGGGTCCTAATATCGACAGCTACAGCTTCCTGACTCTCTCCTTGGGTCAGGCCCTGCGCGTCGCAGGATTGTCCTACTTCCAGTACACTATTCTTGTTTCATGGGTGAGGAGACTTGAGGCTCAGAGAGCTTGAGTGACTGACCCCAGGTCACCCAGCTGGTGAGTGGCAGAGCTGGATTCAGACTCAGGTCTTGTGGACTTAAAGGCCAGGCATCTTGAGCACGATGCTGTGAAAGCCACCGCTAAAACGAAGTCTCTGCTTTGGAGGAAGGTGAGCGACTTGAGCGTGCGTGTTCATCTGCTGCCTTTTCGTAGCATGGCTTCCCTTGCCGGAAGCTGAGGGCTGGGCGTGTCCTTCTGGGTCCTTCCCGAGGAGTCTTCCCCTGGGGGCAGAGGACAGCAAGTGCCGGGTTTTATTTCCTGCTCCGGAGATACCTGTATGTCCCCAGGGTGAAAAAAGAGACTGAAAAGATAGCTCCGGTTGAACCTCATGGAGGCTGAGCCCACTCACGCCCATTCTTTTGGTTCCCTGGACCAGTGTGGTCTGTGCTCAAACCCCAGGACGTGCCCTCGGATGGCTGAACGGAGAGCCTGGAGGCCAAGGTGAAGGTGGACAGTCGCCCAGCCTGCCAGGACGCATTGCTCTGGTCCACGGTGGGCGCTCCCGGATCCGCTGCTTCCTGTGAGCCGTAAATGCTCCTAATTCCTGAAGAAGGACTCCTGCGTCTAGCTGATTTATCAGCCTCTGGAAAGAACAAACAGGATTCAGTAGGATTCAAAATAGGATTCAACTGACTATGAATCCTATCTGATTACTAATAAGAGGGACATAAAATGACACTGGCGCTGAGGCATGTTCTCGGCTGGACTCTGGCCTGGGCAGCCGGGCACTGGATGGCTCCACCTTAAGGTAGTTGCTGCTTCCCCTGGTGGCTCCACGTGGAAGCAGAAGGCTGGGGTCCCAAAAGGCAGGATTAGGAAGTGGGCAAAGATGGCCTCTGGTGGGTCCCCAAGCGGTCCCTCCTCATCCCAGGAGCATGCTCACTCTTCCGGGCACCCACCTCAACCCCAAGGAGGGAGCAAGGTGGGCGTTTTCACAGCGAGGAGGAATGCAGTCAGGCCTGTTCTGCTGAGAGGCTCTGATCCTGGAGCTGGCTGCAGGTCAAGTTCAAGGGTCAAGATCAAGGGCCTGAAATGAGAAACGAAAGGCCTGAGGGACATAGAGTACTAACAGAACAGGAAGCCTGTGTTGCAGATTTATTCCTTGCCACTGGGCAGTATCCCCTGAGGATTCAGGGTGACGGAAGTACAGGAATGAACTCTTTTTTACTGACAAAGAAGCAGCCCAGAGAGGTAAAGCGATTTGCCCGAGGTCACACAGCGAGGAAGCAGCAAGATCAAGGCTTGGACCCAGACCGCTGGCCTCAGTCAGAGCTTTTCAATCAGAAGGCGTGCCACCTCTCTGGCGGAAGCTGGGAAGGCTCTTTGCAAATCCTGGAGGACGAGTGACATCCGAAAGTACATTAAGCACAGTCGTAAACTTACCTTGAAAGGCCAGACGATTAGATGCTATTGAGTGAACATTTTAAAAAAGCAGTATTTATACGTTCATCCTCCCCCTCATAACCCATTATGTTCATAAAAATTAACTGTGCTTGGCTGCGCAGACAGGCAGGGGCTGCCCGGGGCGGACGGCTCCCCACCAGGCTGTTCTCTTGCAGGACCATTCCTGGAGGGGTTTCCTGCAGCCAAATGGCATCGAGTGTGACCGTTGCAAAGTACAAACAGGATTAAAAGGAAAACATCTGTGTTTGGCAAGGCCGCACTAACTCAAGACAAACCAGCTGTGCGTCGACCCAAATGCTCAATGACTTTTGCTGTGGGCAGCGTCGGCGACCGTCTGGGCCGGGCGTTGATTAGAAGAGATGTGGATAGTCCAAGCCCGAGTCCTCTGGGTGGCCAGCGACACAAAAGCATAAGCAGATTCCATGATGTCAGAATGGCTTCGAGGCCGTCCTGTCTGGGCAGGGGGTTAAAGTCGGGGAGTCGTCGTTACACTTCCCCCCAGGGATGAATTCTTTGGAGTTGTACGATAACTCCAAATATGCACTACTGTTCTGTTAACGAGCCGCGGACCCCACACAGGGCTCTGAACGGCAAACGAGAGTCTCCGGGAATTGGTCCTCAAAAGAGAGGAGAGCACCCCATCGAGATGCCCACATGCCTAAAGCCATTTGCTGGGTCCAAAAAAGTCTCGGTTCGCGGGGGAAAAGAAAACTTAATTACCAGCGAATGAAGCATCTCTCAGAACATATGGCTTTAGGTTTTGCCAAGCTTCAAGGCCAATGTATTACTTTATTATTATTGTCGTTGTTAATCTCTGCTTGAAAGATGTGTGGAGCCACTCAGGGAGTCCCTTTCTCGAGGACGCTGAAGCTGGCGGGTCTTTGAAGGGCAGTGGCGAGTGGCAGACTGCAGAGCAGAGCGCAAACATCTTTGTCATCTATCCCCATCAAAGGGAGACAGTCGAGCAGGTTCCACAGTGGCTTTCTTCCCCCCGACAAAGAGAGAGCTCGCTCCTTTGTTTGGGAAACCCACTTTGATGCCTCAAAAAATAATTTGCTTCTCTGATTCTGACTTTGTTCTTTCCCTTTGGCGTCCGTGCTCCGCCTGCACGGGAACCAGCGTCTGGAAACGGCGTTCTTCTGTTCATACGGCCACGCTTCAGAGAAGATGTCATGGCCGAAGGAGGAGCGGTTTGCAAAAAGGCCTGCTCTCCGCGAGCCAAGGAAAACACGTTTTTGAAATCTTACTCGCCCATCAGCTCTGGCATCTTTAAAACGCATTCTTCACCACTTTTCTGCCCCTCTCCAAGGTGGCTGTCAGTGAGTCGTGCGGTCTGGTGAGTGACCAGGGGCAGAGACGTGCGCTGCCGTCTGTTGCCAACCTACAGAAGGTGTCATCCACAAGATTGCTGCCCTACCCAGTCTGAGGGGAGCAGTCTGAGTGGGGGCAGAACGCCATCTGCGTCTGCAGAAACCGCCTGGACGTGGGACCGTACACGTGTGAGGCCCGATGTCTATTTGAGAATCATTAGAACTGACCAGAGCGGAGAAATATGGCAGCCCACGGGCAGGCTGCATCGAGTTCTAGGGCTGACGGATAGGCTTTATGAGTGATCCTCTGCCTTTGTTGACACACAGGTGACCCCGTGTCCTCTAAATGGTGCAGGCCAGGCATCTTTTCCAAGCCCTAATAGTTCCTCTGTTTTATAAATGGCCAAATTGAAGGGCATTAGTGCTCTCAGGGGGCCCACTCTTTAAATGCCTCCTGTACACCGGGCCTCAGAGGCCCCTGCCTCTTTCCTAAATGGGTCTTAATGCAAAATCCTAGTGCACTTCCAGCACTCGGCGTCAGCTGGCCCTGCCACACTGTCCTCGCTGCAGCACGGGCCCTTCCGGAGACCACAGTCGCAACTGCTGAATATTTTATTAGCCGCTGTGCCCGTCCATGCAGCTTGCATCTGGATGTCATATTTCCTGTTGTGACACCCTTTTCCCTTAAAGGAGCCACCAGCAAAGACACATTTTAGTTCGTTTAGAAATGAGGGCTCAGCTACCAATTTAAGCTGGAGAACATTCTCCTTTCTGTGAGTCGGCCTTTGGAAGTTGGTGCAGATTTGGTAAAAGCCTCCAAGAAGGGCTTTGCTTTCATGAAGCCCCTGTCTGCCCCCAGCTCCCATGCAGCTAATCCCATGGAAGAACGTTTAAACAGAAAATATGAACCTAGAGGACGCCAACGATTGCCTTTTCAAAAGCCGCTGATTTCTAAGACTTATATGATTTTTCTTTCATTTTAGAACTTGGGCGAATTTATTTATTTCTTCAACAATTTTTTATTTAGTTCCTACTATGCCCTGAACTGGGCAAGGCACTGAGAGTCAGCCCTGAACAAGAAGACACCACCTTGCCCTCAGAAAATAGAGAGCCCAGCGAGGGATTCATTCATTTATTTAGCACTCTTTATTGAGTGCCTGTGTGTGTCTGGAATTGTTCCAGAGACTGGGGTACACGGTAGCGGACAAAACAAACAAAAGTCATTCTGGTGGGAGATGGACATTTTTCAAATAATCACACAACGTGAATAATTATAAAATGTAATAAGCGCAATAAAGACAAATTTCTTTAAAATGCCTCACCTGAGATTCTATACCCAGCTAAACTATCATTTAGCAGTCAAGGCAAAACAGAGACATTTTCAGGCATACGGCAAATAATACAGTTTATTCTCAGCAGATATTCAATATCAGAGGGAAAATGAGACACATCACAAAAGTTCATGAAATACAGTGCCCTATCGAAACTCTCACACATGTGCACAGTAAGACAGATCCAGGAATGTTCATAGCAGGATCGCTTGTGATAACCCCTGGATTCTATCAGTTAATAATGATAATACAATGTTTGACTCCTCATAATAGAGATGTATCAGCTAAGGGTTTATTCTGTTGTACTGAAAGAAAAGTTCAGGGCTGGGATGAAGGCTCCACAAAGTCACCAGGGACCCAGATCTCTTCTGTCTTCCTTCCTGCTCTGTTCGGGGCTTAGCAGGTGGCTTCTACGCTCGGCATCAGCACATGGTTAAAGATGGCTGCTGGAGATCCAGCAATCAAATCCACATTCCAAGCAACAGGAAGGAAAGGTAGGAAGAGCAAAAGGGAGTGCCCCAGTCTGTCCCTCTTTAAAGGAGTCTGCTCTTAAGTCCCACCCAGGAACCCCTGCTCATATCATAGTGGCCAGAATGTAGACATGGCCACACCTGGCAGCAAGAAAGGTGGGGAATAAACCTTTTAACCGGGTACCTTGCTGCCCTAAATAAATGTCGGGTCTGTTACTAAGGAAGGGAGAGGGGGATTGGGGAAGCCACCAGGAGTCTTTGCCACCCAACTTAAATGTCTATCTTTAGGAGGATGGATAAATAAATCGCATTATATTTTTGCAATGGAGTACTATATAGTGGTTAAAATGAAAGAAATAGAGCTACATGGAACCATATAAATCATCCTCGAAACAAAATCTCTTGCCTAAAAAAGCAAGTTATGAATGATTTGCTATGTGATACCATTTACATCAAGTTTAAAAGTCTGCAGAATAGCACGATGTATCTTTTATGGCTACACCAAATTCTTATGTTGGGAAGGTATAAAAACATGAACAAGAATGAAAAACACTAAGTGGTGGGAGAATAGGCAATGTGGCCAGAAACAGAGACGTCATGGATTTCAGTTCTACCTGTGATGCCTTATTTCTTCAAAAACAAAAAGATTAGGAGGAAACAGCAAAATATTAAGTCTTGTTAAATTGTGAGCGTGCAGCATGTAAGCTATAATTCTTTATACATTTCTGTATGTTTGACATTTTTCATAGTATGTGAGCTAGGAGAGAGGGAGAGAGAGACACAGAGAGGAAGAGGGAGAGACAGAGAGAGAGAGAGAGAGAGAGAGAGAGAGAGAGAGAGAGAGAGAGACATAATTAATGTGGTGTAACTTACGTGTAGCGAATTCACACATCTCAAGTGTACAGTGTGATAAATCTGTATAAAGTAAACACATCCAGAAATGCATAGAATCCAGCACTGCAGACACTTTTCTCAAGCCCTCTCTCAGAGGCGGACCCCTGCAGAGAATAATCGCCACTGTGACTTCGATCTCCATAGGTGAAGTGTGTTTATTTTTGACCTTCACGCGGACGAATCGTGCGGCATCCTACAGCACTTTCAGTTGGATGGCCGACTGCATCTTCTCAGCCTACGAGGTTCATCCCGAGGGGCTGTTTTCTAACCCTCACCATCTGCTTCCTGAGCCTCGCAACGTTGTGGGGAGGGGGACCTAAGTCTTGGGTGGTTTTCAGAACCCTTCTGTACCTGTGGCTGGCTAGGGACCTGGCGTCCTGCCAGCAGCTGTAGGTGGACTTGACATTACTCCCCAGGGCATTGGCCCTCAGTGTCCCGTTTCCCTCGCCTGATTCTGCTTTAAATAACACGACAGCCACGTCGAGGGCTGCAGGAGAGACTCCTCACTCAGCCCGCACACAGCTCGCAGGGGCGTCGAGACATCACTGCGAAGGGAGGTGTAGGTGTTACTCGCAGACGTGCGTCCCAGGTTTGCCTCTCCGTGGTGCCCTGTTCTGGTCCCTCCCTGAATGCCGGCATCATTTAACGTTCACATCGCTCTTGTCAAAAATGTTACCTTACAAAACAAATGCCTGGGTATGCTACCCCAAAAGGCAGGGGCTCCGGCTGCATGCTGGTGTGTCTCCCGCAGCAGGATGGGAGGGGGGCAGCACTTGGGGGGGTCCTGACCTGTGGTCTGTTTCCTGGGTTCCCAGTGTTAGCGGGCTGTGCTCCGCCTACCTGCTCCCTGGTCTGCGGGGCCAGATGCTCACACTGACCGTCAGCTCACCGGAGTCTGCCATTGAAGTTAACCGACTGATGGAAGCGTCTGGTCCATGCTACAGAAATAACAGAGGTTGGTGTGAAACACGCGTGCACGCGCGCGCGCACGCACACACACACACTCACGCACACAGTGTGGAGTCCAGCCAAGCTCTACTTCTATTTTAAATGAGTCATTTTTATTTCCGTGTACTCACTTTGATCTGTGCACAGTGGCGCGGTTCATCCGAGTTAGGTACACTCTTGGTGGTTTTCCTGGGAAGGTGGAGCGCCAAAGATGACAGTCTGAATTTGACCACCAGACCCACGGCCCACACGTCTGGATCCTATTCCCAACTTAAAGAACCTGCGCTGTAATGGTTTGTTTCTGCACCAGACAAGAGGACAGCACCAACTGCCCAGGTGAAACGCGTCTGGAAGCTCGGAAAGTGGAGAGAACGCGTCTATTGCCGCGTCTGTGAGTGGGACATGCAGAAGCGGCCGCGCTTGCTGCCTGAGCGAAGCCGGCTCACTGCCCGTCCAGGGGAGAGCTTGAGCTCAAGTCAACAAAGAAGCAGGCGTGCGGTAGAGTTCATTGCCCATGCAGTTCATCCCGCACCGGATCGCGTCTTCGCCTCGAGAGGGAGGAAGGAATCACGACTCTGGAGAACGGAAGGGTGGAAAATCAGCAAGGTGCTGGCGAGATGCCGCTGAGTTATGGACAGTCCATCCAGAACAGGAGGGAGCTGGCGTACTTGAGGGTTCCGCCAGGGAGGACCGTGGGAGCCAGCGAATTGTTTTGGCCGCTGAGAATCACGACCTGTTGGAAAAGGCACAGAACCGAGTGACGAGGGAGGAGGGGAGCGTGGGGTCAGACTTCCATCTGGCGCCGGCGCCTCTAAACTTGTCAGAGACAGCGGGCACGGTGGCTGCGGCCCCAGCGCTCCATCTGCAGCTCCCTGGAGCCACACGATGCAGTCCGTCCAGCCTTTGCCCGTGCCACCTGGAGTCAGGAGAGAAAAGCTCCTCGTTAAAACTTCAGCCACTTGTACATTTATTTATCAAATCTCAGATCTGCGAGTGTGCGCCCACGCCAGGGATTAGCAAACAACGAAATGCCATGAAAAGCTTTTTTTTTTTTTTTTAAACCCTCTGAAGGATTCAGACACCTTTGCAGAGTTCTCGCTCAGCCAAAGTCCGTGGACTCCCAATCTTGTCGAAACCACTACTAATTAATACCTTTTCACTTCCTGCTGAAAGCAAAACAATGTATAATTAAGTCAGGCAGCCTGCACATAATCGCCCTAACAACTTCTACGTATGTCTTAAACGTGCGCTCGCATTTCATGATGCGTTTATTTTATGGGACGGGTAAATGGCAGACAATTATGGCGATGATGTGGCTAAGGTGCCTGGTTTTTATCTCCTCGCTGTAAATTGTGGTTGTTCCTGCTGTCACAGAAACGGTTCCCATCGCTCGCTCAATTTCTTCTTATCGCTTGACGGTAAATATGAGGTTTTTTTTTTTTTTTTCAAAAAAGAATGTTAGTTTGTTCTAATTATATCATCTGTTCAAATAGCAATGTAATTTAAAATTTTCTTGATAGGCACGATTCAATTAATTACACTAACGGGTATTTTATGGTATGGTACATGCTGCCGAAGATATAATATCGAGCGTATTAACTCTACTGTGTGCCGTTTTTCTCTGCATAGACAGAAAGCGTATGTGGATAAGTGAGCGGGCGCTTTTGCTTTTGAACGATGCTGTCAACAGACACAAGGATTCCATTCCAGATTTTCTTATTAGAAGACAGAGCGTTCATTCCACCCGTGGATCTCAGCACGAGATGCGAGCCAACGCCTTCCTTGGAGATTCCTGAGCCACGGGATACGGGTCACGGACCACAAGCTGGGCCACATAGGGCTTCTTAGCATCTTAGACTCGCTCTCTTTTGTGCCCCTTCCCTCCGAACTGTCCTTAGTCCACCCCGTCCAGGGGTGCTCTCAGACTTAAGGAAAGGGGGCAGGCCCCCCTGGTAGGCCGTTTGTGGAGGTCCAAAAGGATTAAGATTTGAAGGCGACAGCATACTCTTAGGATAATTTCTCTCAAAACTCACTGAACAGTGGAGAGCACTATCCTGGTACCTTTTGCCTGTTGGCCCTCTCCTGGGGTTGGTCTCCAAATGTTCTTGATTCTTGAGAGAAGCCTTTCAAGAAAATTGGCAACCTATTATTGTGATTTAGAGATTACTTCCCAAACTCTTACTTCTGTAAAGCTCAGCTGGAAACTATGGTACCATCATGGTGAGCCTTCCTTCACAGTGACACAGGTGGCCTCCCACTAACTAGGTTAGGGAAATGCTGAGCTAAATTGTCATTTGGGGAGGGCAAAATAAAATCCTCTTTTTTTTTTTCTTCCCTACCTCTTAGATTTTGAGCGCTTGCACCTGGCCACAGCAAAAGCTCTCCGTTAAGACCCCCTGACATTTGAAGTAAGTAAGACGCCTAGGGTTTGACTTGATTCTGAAGCCCCTCTGCGGGGTCTGCACTGTCCAGCCAGGTCTGTGGAGAGAGCCACAACTCTAAGTGGTCATTTGCATGACAATGATGACAACGCCTAAGCTCTGCCAAGAACTCTCTACATTTCACAGAGTGGTTTTGCAAATATTAGCTCATTTGTTTGTGAATGTGAGATCCCCAGGCTTGGCGGCTGTGAAGGCGATGGGTGGGAGGGAGGCGTGCTGGATTTGATTTAGGTTTTTAAATCTCACGGGGAATCGGAGCAAGGGAGATACAGTCACCCTGCCTCCCATCTCTCTCCCTCTGCGTGAGCTCCGAGTCTATGGACCTCCGCGGACCCTCATGCTTTATTTGGGGCGCTATTCTTTACAGCTCATGCCCTGCTCTAACAGTTCTGAAGGCTCCCTGGGAATACCAGAAGGTGACCACTCCCTGCTTGTCCGGGATTGCCCATTCCGAAACCCGATCTCGCTCCATTATTCCCGTCACTGGTACTGGGGATTTCACGGAGTTATTGTGGAGCCAGCACAGCTGTTTTGTGACTCGTGGGAATATCACATTTAGCGTGCTTCCCCCAGTGAAACGTATTTATTTGGATGACACATAATAATGTTTAAAAGCCAAGCTCACTCTGCTCTTATGCTCAGCTTTATGGAGGAGAACGGAGGAGTGAAAAAGGCAGAAGGAGCTCATCTGGGAGAGCCAGCTGGCCAGAGCGTCCTCTCGGGCCGACCGTGCACCAAGCTCACTCGAAACTAAACAACGGGGAAATCGAGCCAGACCGCGAACTGCGGGCACGGGAAATAGGAAGGAGCATCATAGCCAACTCCCCCTAAGCGTGCGCGGTTCATAAATGCGGCCACTGGCCTGAGAGATCACACCAGTGACACAGAAGCGAACATTCTGGAGACAAAAACACAGTGAGCCGCCCACTTCAGGCGAGAGGGCATCTTGGGAAGCGACGGCCGCGTTATGGTTTTTAGCCTCTCTGTAGGTCAGCCTCTAGCCATTAGCACTTGGACAAGCCAGATGGCCCGCGCAGCAGACGGCAGGCCCCCGCCGCCCCGTCTCCCAGCACAGCTCTTCCCTGCCTGACGTCACCGGGCCTCCCGGAGCCGGAGCTCAGAACGCCTCTTAAGTGCAGGGAATTAGGGGGAAGGTGCAAACGAAGTGAACGTGTGACAGTATGACCGGTAACCTTCCCATCTGGCCTTTAACATCTTTGTGGTGTCTGAAGCGTGATGACGTTGACAAAGCCGCGTGCTCGGGGACCCTCCGAGGCTTCCGATTCCGTTAAGTGGATCATCTCCAACTTGCTCGCGTTCGATCTCACGTCCCTCCTCTGTCCACTGGAAGAGAGAGTCTCAGGGTCTTCCTGTCTTCATGCCATCCCTCGTCCTTTTATCTGCCAACCCTGAGCTTTCTCTGCCCTGCTCCCTCGACTCTGCCAGCTCTTGTGAAGGGATGTGAAATAAAAAGGGATGGCAATGACCTTACAGGAGCCTTGCTCTTTACTCTTCCCGGGGGAGAGAAAGTTCGGCCCGTTTGTCACTGCCGTTTGTTCTTTGCTTTCTGTCATTCCCTGGCTGTGTCAAAGCAGCTCCCATCTCCATTGGCCAGTGGCTCCATTATTTCAAAAGGCCTGAGTAAATAAAATTCCTCGAAATCTTAGAAGTCTAAGTAACTTTTTTTCAAACCTTTTGTGGCAGCGAAACCCTTAGTCACTCCACTGCTGTGCCACCAGGAGATACTTGGAGGGGCATGAATGTGTAGGTCAGGACCAGAAAAGGTACTTGATCAACTGATAGCTGAGCATGAATAGCAACGAGGAGCCCAGGGAACCATGCAACTCACAAAACGGTCCTCTCCTTCCTGGGTCACCCTCGGTCTTTGCAGAATCAGCCTTAGATAGATGTAGGCTAGAGCCAAGCCCATCATTCACAGGTCACCCCTCAGCTTCCCTTTTCAACCCACTCCCCAGTCCAGGGTTCTGGTCTCCGGCTTCTGGCTCTCTGCACGGTCAAAGTTGTTCTTTGTTCTATCCCGTAGGCCAAAGGAAAACATCACAGCTTTCTGGGGGTGTAGTGACGATGTAGTGAGGATGATGAAGATGATGGTGACGATGATGAAGATGGTGATGGTGACGATGGTGATGAAGGTGACGGTGAAGGTGATGCTGATGATAATGAAGATGGTGATGCTGGTGGGGATGATGCTGGTGATGACGATGATGACAATGGTGGTGGGGATGATGATGAAGACGATGATGGTGGTGAGGACGATGGTGCTGGTGACGACAGCAGCAATCAACAGTGAGAGGCATCATTCCTCACAATTTGCGTGTACTAACTCTTTCGATCCTCATTTCCTGACCTCCTCCAGGACCCCCAAACTGGCCCTGAAGGCTCTGCCCCCAGAGAGCTAGCACATTGTAGGACGCTGGAAAATCCTTGGTGCCGTCGATAACACTGGCCACCACTTGTCACCTGCCCGCCAGGTACTTTCCTTCCCAGTTTGAACCCTCAGCACCGCCTCTGCAATGAAGCGTGGTTACCCTCATGTCACAGATGAGGAGACTGAGAGTCGGGCCGGTTTTGCTACCGGCCCAAGCTCACGTAACCTAAGGCGGTGGCAGAACTGGGGTTGGAGCCAGGACAGCGTGACTCAGAAAGCCTACTCTCCCCGGACATGTCGGCCACAGGCTGTACACCGCCATGGGAACGAGGGCCATTGGTCCCCTTCGTGCTGAAGCTGACTCACCCTCTCGGGCCTCAGAGGACCGTCCAGCCGGGCCTGATGGGTCTGAGTGGAACACGCGTGGCGGCTCTCGCTCCCACACCCCGCTCATTCCCTGCCCTGTAGGTTATTTTTAAGTCCACAGTCTTCTCTCCTGTATTCCAGTTGCCACCAGTGTGGTCCAGATGGAGGCTGGGAGCTGGCTCATCGGTGCAGTGACCCCTCAGGCCCTCGGTGCTCTCACGGCCGAGGTCACATCTGCGAGCCAACATCCTCTCGGGCACAGTGGCCATTTGCACTGACAGGTCCTACTCTCCTGCCAGCCAGCCACCCCGGTTTCGTCCGGGAGCTCCTGCAGCCCTCGCGGGCGGACGCCATCCGCTCGCAGTGATTTATCTGCACTGACTTCTTTCCAATCTGACTTAGAACCTCGTGGTATTGACCACGGTTTGATCTAGTACCTGTCTGCTGCAGGAGCCATTCTAATCGCCTCTGTAAACCAGGCTAGAAGCCCGGTCAATCCATTGGCAGTCTCCTTTTCATGCTTTTCCCTGTAGAGAACATCTATTAGTCATACCATCGTTTTCAAAAGCGGAGCGAGCGATGGGGTTGGTGGCTCGCGCTCTCCCAGCAGGAGGCCGACCTCGCCTGTGATCAGCGAGCCGTGTTGCTTAGTGACAGAGGATCAGCTTCGGAGTCACCGTCACTGAGCTGCCGTCTGGGGAGCTTGCCTGGCCTGCACCACTTTCTCTCCTGTCGGGGAACTTCCCCACACTCCATCGTCGTGGTCGTGCGGGAGTTGCACTGTCCCCAAACACAGTCCCCGTGGCCACCGTGCTTGGTCCGGGGGTGGGTCAGCGGGAATCCTTCCCGGACGCTTTCTAACGAGAGCCCGAGGGGAGGCCCCCTCTGCTCACGTGGGCCAGGCGGAGCTGCCAGGGCCCTGGCCTCGCTCCTTAGGAGGGTCCTGTGCAGAGAATGAGAAGCAGGAGCCAGGAAGCACCTGGGAAGTTGGGGGCAGGGTGGGGAGGAGAGTGTCCCTTGGAGCTCAGCTTCGGGGGTCTCCAGAGCCAGCGATGTCACCTGCCTTTCCAGTTACACAAGTCGATGAACCCTTTCTCCCTTGAGCTGGTGCGTGCTGGGGTCTCGTTGATGGCAGCCAACCCGTTCAGAGTCAACCGGCCCCTCTCCAATTTTCCTACGGTCTCTTCAGAAGTCTTTCCTCTTTAATATCATCAAAAGGCCTCTTTTGTGGGATGACTGGTGGCAGTTAGTCTACCTAGAAGGGGGTCCCCCTTTTCTAATGGACACAAAGGTACCGTGAGCGTGGACAGATGCCCGGACTTGCCCGTCACTTTGCCTCCGTGACTTCCTGGCCCAGTCATCGTCCGTTAGTCAAGGCCGGAGTCCTAACCCACCTTTGCCAGTGAGGAGTCCTCAGCCCGTCAGCCCTTCTAAAAACTAGATCTCTGCAGCACCTTGACCAAGCCGCCAAATCCGCGTCACCACTAGTGGGACAAGTCGCCGCTATGTGGCCCGGGCGGTGTGCCGAGAAGGCCACATCACCTGTGTTCTCGTCGCGGGGTGGAACCGAATGTCCTCATAAGTGGACAATCGCGAACCCAGACAGTGGCGCACGCTGAAGGACAGGGGGCCTGGGCTCTCCCCCAGAATTTAATGACACGAGGGACAAGCAGCAAAGGAGGTGGGGGCTGTTCCAGAGTCAGCGAGTCTGAAGAGACAGAAGCAGCACACACTGCGGGCTCACCCTGACCGGCGCAGCTGAACCGAAACACGGCAACACCTACACGACCCATCCGGGGAACAGGGGGCAAATGTACTGCGTAACCGAATCAATGTGGATATCGGTATCGCAGTCATTACCAGTAACACCTGTTCAGGGTGGTCGTGAGGATTAAACGGAACAACACAGGGGAATGTTGTTATTTTTAGGAGATGCACGATGAAGTAGGAGGTGAGGAGGTATGAACGGTTCAACAAGGAGACAGAGACAGAGAGACGGCGGGGCGAGAGAGAGAAGCGGAGAGGAAGAGATGGAGATGGAGAGAGAGAGAGAGTGAGCGAGGGTGGGTTGGAGAGAGGGGCAAACTGTTAACCTTGGTAAATCCCGCAGAAAAAGTCTGTGTGTGCTCATTGTACTATTCTTTCAGCTTTCCTGTAAGTTTAAAGTTAAAAAGAAAAAGCCACTGCCCTTCACATCCACTTGACCTTTACCTCCTATTCAGTAAGGTGTTTGGCCCACCTGTGCGGGGCGAGGAACGGTTTCCATCAACCCCGTCAATACTGAATAGTTTGACCTCCGCGAATGCGGCTGGCGTTTCTTTCCATCTCGACGCCCGTGTCGTGGTGGCGGGCGGAGGTGGGGGAGGTGAGCGTGCCAAAGCTTCTTGGTTGCATAAGGTGGAATGATGCTTCCCGGGGGGCCCTAGTGTGTCCCGTGTCCCGTCAGGTCGGGCCAGGTGCCCGGCGGCTATTGACGCCGTCCCTCCCCTTCTTCTCCCTCCCCCTTCCTTCTCCTCCTTGCAGAGTCTCTGGCCTAGAAGCCTACCGGTCATTCCCCTGCCATCAGTCACTCCCCTGCCACCAGGTGTCCACAATGCCAGCCACGCTCAGATCGCCATTTGCAGCCGAGGACTCATAGGAGCCACCTTATTACAGGCTCCTGGCATTGGGCTACACGACCTGGCTCTGTTTGTTTGTTTGTCTGCTCTCTGCGCACCCAACATCCCATCTGATGGGGCAGTTCAGGTCTATTCCATTAATTTTTTAAAAGAAGGCAGCAAGGCTTCTGGTCCTGGCCTCTATGAAAGACAGCCTCATCGATCTTTATCACTTGCTGGCTTCCTCCCATTTTTTTTTTTTTTCAAGTCGGGAAAACTTAGTGAAGTAAATGGTGGCCCTCTTCAAACTCGTGGGACGGAACCTGTGTTCGTGGAACCGTGACGCGGGAGAAACACTCTTCCTCCAGCGAGCTGTGGTCTGTGTGCACCTCCTCTGAGCTGCAGTTCCTCGAGGACAGGGACCACGTCTTATTCCCTGGCCCTTGCGTCATGTCTGGTGCATAGCCGGGACTTGACAAATGTCTGTGGAATCGCAGACACATCCTAGATCCACAACCATGAGCCCACGCGGGTTGGCCGGTCCATCGGAAGGCGCAAGCTCGGCTTCCTCTAGACCTCTACGGTTAAAAAGTCATCGAGGCCTCCCTGGCCTTTTACGGGGTCAGTGCCCTTGCCATGGGAAAGAAATGTGTTGCAGGGACTTCCCTGGGCTCCAGGCCTGCGAGAGAAACAGGAAGGATTCGATGCGCCCAGCCCGGTATCCGCTGGCTTGCAACTGGTCAAGTCCTCTTGCTTTCATTTAACAGACGCTACGGGGAAACCAGCAGTGCGGGAACCGGGCTGAGCACCGAGGGTAAGAGATGGAGGGCCACGGACCCTGCACTGTCAAGGAACGCCCAGCATCTTCGGGGAGGGCGACCCAAGCACACAAGG
>CM053515.1:1049939-1077078 GCA_028627145.1 Eidolon dupreanum
GACTTAACAGATCGGCCCCAACCAGCTCTGAGCTTCCATCCCTTCCACGTCTTCCTCCCCAAGAGATTCCAGAGCTTTGTTCTGTTGGACTTAAAACTCGTTTTAAACAAAATGCTCTTTAAGATCCCTTCTGATGAGTTTTCATGGCACCATCTGTATGATATTTGTCCCGCCAACCCCAACAGCAGGCGACAGCATCGGGACACACAAGTTCAAATCCTGGCTCTCTCGCGCATGGCCTGGGGACCCTGGGCAAATGATTTAAGTTTACTGAGCCCCAGCAAAGTGCAGAAACATACTTTCTATCACACAGGGGTTGGTGTGGGGATTAAATGCACACGTGAAAACCACGTGGAGAGATGTCTATTGAATCTGTTGCTAAATTCTCTTTCTTTCTCTGAAGTAAATATCTCAAAACTTCTCTGCTCTACTCTCAAAGACTCCTAGTTCTCCTCCTCTCTCTATCCCTAAAACAGCTAGCTTCCCTTTGAAGAGAACAGTGGAAGACAAAGAAGAAAACGGATCCTCTGCGTCTTCCTCAGCTTTCCCCAACCACTCACACTGAGCTGTGCCCTTGTGCCCTGCCCCTGGCCTCCCTTTACAGCAGGCTGGAGAGCCCTCCCCTGCCCTGCCATCTGAGGCCATCCCCAGGGATCTTCAGGACCCTGAGCTATTGGTGGCCTGGTCTCCACCTGGTCTCCCCTCCTGCAGAAAAGAAACATCCCTCTAGCCCAAATCTTACCATTTCTGCCCTCACCTAAACCTCTTGAAAATGTCACCACCATCTCCCAAACATCCACATGTCTAGTGATCCTTGTGTGCTGATGTCCCGCAGACATCTCAAAGCTAAGGGATTCAAAGTCGGATCAGGTGACATGCCCGTCCCCAGCCCTTCATTTCTGTTCCTCCACCTGTGTTCACTCTCTTAAACGAAATGGCCATTTTCCCGGCTGCCCAAGCCAGAAACAGCTGTCATCTTCGACAGCCCCCTTTCTTGCCATGGATCCCGTTTCACAATTAGCTCTAATCTGCCTCTTTTCTCTTTTACCCCATCTGTGAAAGCCATCACTAGGTATCCAGGCTTCTTGTGCTAAAGTTCACACCCCGGCCTTGTGTATCTCATGTTCCCTCTGCCTGGAACACCCTTGCCACCTCTCCCCGCTGTTGATTCAACTGTCATCCATCCTTCGGTCCCCATTCAGACTTCACTTCCCCTGGAAAAGCCCCTGAGTCCCTGAGGCTGTGAGATCTCTTGCCAGATGTTCCCCTAAGTGCTTTTGGATATCAGACAATTACTGTAATTGTTTATTTCTCTCTTGCCTAGCACTGGGGCTGGCACAAATCAGGAATTTAATGAATACTTGTTGAAAAGCAAGGATGGAAAGAATTACTCTCCAGCAATGATTCTCAAACCTGGGCAGGCACCAGAGTCACGTGAGGGTTTGTTCCAACATGGCTTGCTGTGCCCCATCTCCAGG
Source organism: Eidolon dupreanum (assembly GCA_028627145.1). Classification (NCBI taxonomy): domain Eukaryota; kingdom Metazoa; phylum Chordata; class Mammalia; order Chiroptera; family Pteropodidae; genus Eidolon; species Eidolon dupreanum. The sequence continues at coordinate 1,051,418 of CM053515.1, forward strand.
GATTCCGACTGGAGTTTCTGGCTGCATTGTTTGGGGTGATGGTCCAGAATTCACGTTGCTAACCTGGTGATGCTGATGATGCTGGTCTAGGATTCCACATTGAGAACTTGCGCTTCATACAATTTAAAGCAGTCTGCATGGTGAGAGAGAGTTACTTTTAAAGAAGGCTGGTAGAAGTTATTGAAGGCTTGGTAAATTTCTGGTCCCTCTCTTCTTCCCAGCGTTCTTAATAAGAGCAGCATTTCATGAGAGTTTAGCTTCTGAAAAAAGATCTCAGCAACTAGGTAGGCTCTCAAGTAACCAAAGCACACACCCCACTGGGGATCAAAGGCAGCACCTGGTGGTTCATTAATAGGTTGCCAGGCAACGGGACAAAGGTGAAGCTGAGGCTGGGATTAGCAGTTGGCAGGGGTTTTAGAGTAAGCTCCTGAGGTATCCAGAGGGTACAGTTCTTATCAGAAGACCACAGAAATCAGACGTGTGGAATCCCCACGATCTTGCCTTAATTTGCACATCGAAGGGCACGACATCCCCGTGCGGACAAGTTCATGTCGTAACTTGGTCTCTAACAGGATTGGGGAATATTTTTCTCAGAAGAACCACTGAGAACCCATGAGGGAGAAACGACGGAGACTCATCCCCACCTGCTTTTTAAAACTAAGCTCTATTAGTTTATTTTGGATTATGAAACACAATTTTACATTCGAAAATTTTAAAGGTACAGAAAAGCATGTAATTCTATGTGACCTGAAGGAACCCTCATTAAAGTTTGGCACTCATCCTTCCAGGAAAAAATAAAGTTAACACAAAAGGGATCATTCTGTGCAAACTTGCTCCATAACCTAATGAGAAAACACTTAACTGCATGACCACAGCAGACGTTTCTGCATCAAGGCTGCGGCCGCGTGGGATTTCAGCGTGTGGACGCACCACTCACCTTCTGCCTTCTGGGGTGGGCACAGGTTGCTCTTCAGTTTCTGCGATTATTAGCAATGCCGCAATGGAGAACCTTAGACATTTTTTTGTGTGTGCGTTTTTGAGGTGGAAAGGCGGGTCAAAGACAATTTGTGTTTAAGGTTTGCTGCGGGTTGCAGGTTTCTCTCTAGAAAGGCTGTTTATATTTCTACCAACAGTAGGAGAGCCCATTTCCCCATAACCTCACCAACACTTGCCATTATCAGTCTATAATGTTTTTTTTTTTTAACAAGTTCTATTTAAATTTTCATTTCTTGGATTGCTTTCTTTGATCGGGCACTCTTCAAACATTTATTTTCCCATTGTATTTCTCTCAGAACTTGCCTGTTCGTGTTCTTTGCACATTTTACTATAGGGATTGCTCATCTTTTTTTTTTTTTTTTTTTTTTTTTGCATTGGTTTGTAAAGCTATTTATACTGAGAGATTAATACCTTCTCCGATTTGATGCTTGTTTCTCTTAACTTTTTTTTTTTCACAGTTCCATAGGATGTTTTTGGTTTTTAATTTGTGTACAGTTGAGTCTATGGATGTTCTAGGAAGCTGAACGTTTTCCTTTTAAAATAAAAATAATAAAACTATAAATCCAGTATTTAAAAAAGTTTCCCTTTTATCTCATGGCCCATTCAGGGCAAAAGAAGAGGGCAGAGAAAAGAGAGAAGGAAGAACCAGAGGAGTCCGAATGGAAGAAGGCAGAAGAGAGAGCTGTATGGGTCCTGGTCATTGAATTCTTAAGAGACGTGGAGTGAATCTCCATCTCTAACTTATTATACATGATCCACTTGGAGGTCTTATTAAAAGTCGATTCGGATTCAGTAGGTCTGGGAGGGGCCTCAGGTTCCATATCGCTAACCAGCTCCTAGGTGAGTCTGATGGCCCATGGACCACGCTGGAGTAGCGAGGCTTTACACTGTGACAAGGGGGAAGTTTGGTGGTCTCAGCCATAGTCCTGACTCCGCTTAAATTGTCATTTTGTTTTGAAAACTCTTCTCTTTCTCTTTAATTAGCGGGAAAAACCCAACTTCTTGTTCTGGAGAGTAGGAGATAGCACAGCTCGTTTTTTTTTAGAGGAAAAGAAGTCCCCTTTCAGGAGCGACATCCCTCTGCCCCATGCATGACCTTTCAGATTCTATGACTAAAGATTTTTAAAGGTGGTAAGTGTACGTGAATCAGACATTCACTTTTTGAGATCTTCTCGTTGGGCTGGTTGAAATTAAACTGAGAGGGTAATTGGCCCTTTGGGACAGAAACATTTCAGCTCTGTGCCGTGTCCCTTCCTCAGCGTTATAAAGGGGTTTCTCTGTATTACCTTTGGAGAGAGAATAGCTAGCATCTAAACACACCCCCTAAGACAGTGCTCTAATGGGCCATGGAAAAGGCAGCGTAGTCTGGTGGGGGAAACATCTTAGAATAGGACTCGGGAGAGCTGGATTCCTGCTCTGGCTTTTCCACATGGCTGCTCTGCATACATCACACCTCCCTGGCTTAGCTCCTCCAACTGTAAAATGAGACCATATTAGAGCCTCACTTACCTTGGATTATACTGAACTCAAAAAATTCCCAGAGGGGTCTCCAGACCTTTTGGAGTAGTAGTGACGTCATTCCCCTCCCGTACCCCCAACCTCCAGGATACTGGCTTGGCTTTCTAATTTCCAAGCACGTTCCCACAGAGATTTCTCTGAAACTGCCAAATAAATGGCGGCCAACGAGGCTCTGGGCATTTCTTTGCGTGTCCCAACGTCAGAAAGTTTCTTGAGCCAGGTTCAGGCCTGCGCTGTAAGGGCATGTGGGCCTGACTTGCTGTCTGCAAGGAAGGTAATGAGCATATATCTCCATTTGAAAAGTCAAGGTTAGATGTGGACGGACTCAACCCGAGTGCCGGGCGGGGGTAGCTTGGGACGGCACTGCCAAGCTGGTCCGAGGAGAGGGACACTAGCAGTTTATCGAGTGCGAATGATCTCACTCCCACACAACAACCCTGCAAGACGGGAAGTACTCTGAACTTTTTACAGGAACTTGGAGTCAGCGATTTGTCCAGATTTCACAACCAGAAAGAGTGGAGCTGAGACCTGGAAACACTCATCCTCTCCATGCATCCCCCATCCGCCCCCCCTCCAGCAAAGCAGGGGAGCTCAAAGGGGAAGCCTCTTGTGGCCTCTGCCTCCCCATCTGTACCAGTGACAGCACCCCTCACACAGGGAGGGGTGGTGGGGATTGGTAAGAAGACACTGCTGCACAGGGCTGGCCCACAGCAAGTGCTCATGACACTGCAAGATGGCAGCGGCCCAGAGCTGCTGCAACAGAACAGCAGACTCCCCCACCGCCAGCCTCACGCCCGTGTCCTCATGGCCCCCAGGGGTCTGCCTGCCGTTCCCGGCCCTGCACTCTGGGAGGACACGCACCTCATTTTCCAGGCCATCCTTGCGTGGTGTGGAGGGGCAGAGGGCAGGCCCTGGGGTCAGGCCTAGTTCAGAACCCACCCCCTCCGATCGTCTGCCGTCCTTGGGCCTCAGTTTCCCCATCTTTCCCTCAGGTGGTCATGGTAAAGACTTAGGCTGGGTTGGGTAGCGCTGGGTGCTCTGGGAGCGGGAGCTTGTTCCCACTCGCGAGGTGCTGGCCACGGCGACGGGCCCACCCCTCGCTTGCAGGTCCTCGTCTGGGGCGATGAGCAGAACAGCAGCAAGCCCGCACCCAGCGCTTCCCGGGGAGCCGGCACCCAGCGAGGCGCTAGCCCTGCCTCCCCGCCAGCGCCACTTCCATGAGCTCACTCAATCATCACATGCCCCCAGGCTCCTCTCGGCCAACTGCCAACAGCATCAGACTGTGTGTCACCTTCCAGGCCTCCTCCCACAAAAATGCTGGCCTTCCAGCCTCCAGAGCACTTAGTTCACCCCATAAACTCGGTAATGCTTTCCACATGCTGCTGAGCTGGGTCCGCGCCCCGCCAGCCCCCCTTTCGAGGGCTCCCAGGCTCTGCACTAGGAGACCCTTCCCCTAGGACAGCCTACCCCGAGACTCGCCAGCCCTCGGCGGGAAGGGGCCAGCGCTGTGGTCAACGCAGGCTGCACATGACCTTGGACGCCCCTGTAGAGCTGCCGTCCACTCCTTCCAACAGGCGGCGGGGCTGCGCCCAGCGGAGCCTCTTGTTGCTAGGAATTGCAACCCGACTGAGCGTGTTTTTCGTTTGCAATCACTGTAACTTGGCGCGTACCCAGCCGAACCCGGGCCGCGGGTGGGAGCGGGGCGGCGCCCGGGGACCGCTGCGGGAGCTGAGAGGGGCGCGCCCACCTGCCCCCGCGCGCGGACCCAGCGGCCCAGGCACCCGCGTGGCTGCACGTGCACCGGCCCACCTGCGCGTCCACCCCGCCGCGGGGGCGCGAGGCCGACCTCGCCCTCGGCCCGCGCCACCCCCGCCCCGGGCGCCGCGGGTGCGTGCCGAGCCGGCGCCAGCCTGCAGTGGCCGCCGCGCGTCCCTAGGGGGCGCAGCCGGCGCGGGCAGCCGCCGAGCCGAGCCCAGGCCCGGCGCGAAATTCCGGGCGGGCGGGCGCGGCGCGTTTGAAAGCTGGCGAGGGCGAGGGGGCGGGGCCCGGGGCGCGAGCCCCCGCCCCTCGGCCAATCGGCGGCGGCGGCGCGCGCGGGGGGCGGGGCGCGCGGCGCGGCTGTGAATGGGGCGCGGCGGCGGCGGCGGCGGAGGGCGAGCGCCGGCGCGGGCGGGCGCACTTTCTCCTCAGCGCCGGGCGGGGGCGGCGGCGGCGGCGGCGGCGGCTCCTCAGCGCCCGCGGACCCTTGGCGCGGCGCGGCGCGGTCCGGGCTCTCCGGCCGCGGGGCCGGCGGCGGCGGCGTGACAGGAGCCCTGCCGCTGACAACTTCTCGGCGCGCGCCCCTCGGCGCCCGGGCCCGGCCCCGCACCTGGCGGCCGCGCCGCCGCTCGCCCACGGCCCCCGTCCGCGCGTCCCGCCCGCGGCGCCCGAGGCCCGGCCGGCGGCCCCCAGCATGGCCCGCGGGGCGCGGCGGCCGCGGGGGTCCCCGGCCCGCCCCGAGCGGCGGCGGCCCCGGCCGCGGGCGGTCGGCGCGGACGCGGCGGAGCGCGGCGGGCGGCCGGCGACAAAGTTGAGCGGATGGTGGGCGCTGCTGGCGCTGCAGCTGCACTTGCTCCGGGCGCTGGCGCAAGGTAGGCGGGGCGCGGCGGGGTCGCGGGCGCCCGCGCGAGGGCGGCCCCGCCGGTGGCTGTCGCTCCCGCGGGCGTCGCGCCGGCCCAGCGCGGGGGGCTCGTGGCGGAGTCGCGGACGTGCGCGGCGTCGACGGCTGGCTTCCCGGGCCAGGTGCCGGTCCCCGGGGCCAGGTGCGGGTCCCCGAGGCCAAGGCCGGTCCCCGGGGCCAGGTGCGGGTCCCCGAGGCCAAGGCCGGTCCCCGGGGCCAGGTGCGGGTCCCCGAGGCCAAGGCCGGTCCCCGGGGCCAGGTGCGGGTCCCCGGGGCCAGGTGCGGGTCCCCGAGGCCAGGTGCGGGTCCCCGAGGCCAAGGCCGGTCCCCGGGGCCAGGTGCGGGTCCCCGGGGCCCGGTGCGGGTCCCCGAGGCCAGGTGCGGGTCCCCGAGGCCAAGGCCAGTCCCCGGGGCCAGGTGCGGGTCCCTGAGGCCAGGTGCGGGTGTCCGGACGCGCCCGCCCCGGTCCCGCCTCCCCGGCTGACGGCGACCCCAGGCGGGGACCGGGTGGGGGACCGAGCAAAAGTTTGGGCGGCTGCGGCCGCCCGGCTCCGCGGTGCTGGCTGCGGTCCGGAGTGCGGCCGTGGGGCTCTCAGCAGGCGACGGCCACCTGGCGATGTCTTGGCCGCTTGGGGAGGGAGGCGAAGCCCCGGTGGCCGAGCCTGACCCCGAGACCCGCTGAGCCCGGAACGCGCCCGTGCGGTGGGCGCCCCTGTGCACCCAAGTTTGCCGGTCTGAGCGGGAGAGAAAAGCAGACGACAAAGGGGCGGCGAGGACGGTGTCGCCACGTCCCTTGGCGGGGTCCTCCAGGCTGAGCGTTCCGGGGCCGCGGCGGCGGCCGGGGGCGGGGCGCGGTGGCCCCCAGCTTGGTGCGGTCGCGGTCACGGTCGCGGTCACGGCGAGGGCTGCGGGCGCCCTCCGCTCGCGCGAGCTGCGCCCCGCGTCCAGGGGAGGCGACTCCCGCGGGCCGCACGCCGCGGTTTGAATGCAGTGACACCTCAAGGGCCGCGACTCAGAACTCTTCCGGGAGCCCAGCTACTAACTCCTGAGTCTTTTGTCCACGCTGACCTGGTGTTACCCACCGCGGTCCCCTCGCCCCCACCCGCCCCAGGCTTCCAGAAACGCCTGCTGACCTGTTTCTCTACGTGAAAACAAACTGCAGTATTCCTGGTTAATTTAACCCCTCCATTGGAAAATTTTCATTTCGCTTATTTGTGCTTTTTGCTTAATGACTTACTTTGGTAGAAAAGCATTTATTAAGTCATTTTGTAAAATGGGATCTTAGATTGCCAGAGAAGTCAGGTTCAAATAAAGAAGTCTAAATCACTTAGGAATGACCTTTAAAATAGAAATGGTATTTATTATTAAGTTTTTCTTTTTTTCTTTTTTCTTTTTTTTAAAACAGTGACTTGCACTTTGCAGTAAGCCCTGTACATTAATACACTTGAAAATTTGTGTGGAAGTTCAAATGGTACGGGGAAAATTCTGGTTTTGTTTTGAAGTGTATTACACTGATTTCAGGTTTTTATCAATGGTACTTTGAAAACTATATAATGTTGTGTTTTTACAACTAATATTAATGAAAACATAAATTAAAGTACTAAGGCAACAGTCAGACTTTGTTAGGAAGGAATATTTTATTCCTCTCTGCCGGTAGAAACTTCGATACCTGTTCTACATTTATATGCTTTATAAAGTGTACAGATCTTTTAGTGTAAAGTTTCAGATAGAATGTAAGAAATTTTAAATTCATTGACAGGTTTCTGTTCTTTGTGCTCTGTGAAATGTGTAATATATCCATCATTTTTTATATCATATTGAAAATTCATGTTACAGGAGAGATGTCATCATTTGACAAAAGCTCATGTATCTTGAAAATGAAAATTCTGGTGCTGCTGTAGAGATTTCTGAGGGGATGATGAGTTGGTCATGTGCAAGGAAGTGTTCCCTGGAATCTTATCAGATACAATGTAGCATTCTAAATGGAACACTTACCACTAAGTTTGAACTAGCGAAACAATTCTTAATCCTTCCTTAAGTGTTTCCTTCGGGTAGGCTTGGTCATGGTATCTTGGGAGAAAGTAAGTGTAATACTGACGAGTAAAAGTTACATATAGTTACAGAGTTTCAGCTACATATAATTACAGAGCTTCAGTTACATATAGTTACAGAGCCTAAGTTAGGAGCAGAGTATGTAATTGACCTTCATATAAAACATGAAATTGACATCTTTCAAATGTAACTTTAGTAGTCCTGGGTTTCTCCTTTCTACATGATAAGAATTTGTGAGTTACATACATACTCTTCTTATTGGTGTATGCGTGACTTTTCTGGATTCCTGAAGATCCAAGTCTTTAATTCTGAAAGGCAGGTGGCAATGTATGCTTTCTTTATGCTGTCCGCCAAGGAGACCTGAGTGTTTTAGAAGGACGCCTTCTGAGGTGAAGGATGGCAGGATCGTAAGTATCTTGTGTGTGACATGTGCAGCGCCTTAGCTTTACTGTTGGTTCTTTGACAGTCTTATCGATTCCGGTCATGTATTTATCAGGCCGAGAAGAGGAGGAATGTTCTCACTTTCTGCTTTGGGGTTCACAGTTCTCAGTTTCTTCTTTGGTGTTACTTCCTTCCAGTCCTTAGACCCATGGTTCTCGAACTTCGGTATGTATCAGAATCACCTGGGTGATTTGGTAGCTTGCTAGAGGGTCAGCTGCTTTTGTTCTTCATGGAGCCACACTGGCTTTCCAGGTGATTCTGGTATACACAAGAGTCTGAGAACCGTGGACTTAGATCGCCTCATTCCTGTCACCTGCTGATTTCTTGAAACCTCGCCAACCCCGTGTTTCTTGGACTTGGTTGCTCATTGCAGTCACCGGGGAGCTTTAAACAGTGCTGAGGCCTGGATCTCATTCCCAGAATTTGTTTTAATTGACTCGGAGTTTGACCTGGGCATCAAGAGATTTAAAAACTCTCCAGGTGGTTCCACTGTTCAGCCAAGTTTGAGAGCCACGGCCCTAACCCCCTTCACAGAGCTCACATGATTCCATGTGCATTTTAGCCTTGTCGCTGGCCTTGTGCTTCTAAAGTCCCCCTTCCCATTCCAGTGACCTTTATGGATTTTGAGTCTGTTTTCATTTAGATCTGTTCCATGTTCATGATCTCAAACTTTTAAATTTCTCCCAGACTTAATCAGCTTTTTTTGGTCACTCATTCGGTTTATTCTTGCTGACACTGTTGAACTCCTGCTAGTCTAGGCTATTGTCAGTGAAATTTAAAAGGACAGTCACCTGGGCTCCACCTCTGACCTGGCGGTCTCTGGAGCCTGAATTTGTATGTTTAAAAAAGCTCCACAGGTGATTTCTTGTATCTTTTTGTTACAGTTTTATCCTTGTGTTAGCCAGTCCCATGATCTTACCCGATTCTCTGTCATCCTGAGCCTGACTTCTTGTGGCCTGGACTCCTACCTGTACTTCTGCCTGGACCGTTTTTTCTCAGCCGGTTCCTAGCCTTGGGGAAGGTCTGACACCGGCTTGCTGCAGAAAGCACAAAACAGTGTTAATTGGTTCACTACAAATCTAGCTTCCTTTTGGGACTTTGTGGCTTCCCATTCCCCCAGAAGTGCTTTGTCGGCCCTCTGACCTCTAGACCCCCTTCCTTTCGCAGTTTTGCAATTCGAGTTTCAATTGGGACTTGAGTTCCAGACCGCCTGCTTCACTAGAGTCTTCATAGATAGCACTACGCATAGTGAGTGCTCAGGTACTTACTGAATAGATTTTATTAGACCACTGCATGTTTAACATGGCAACTGGCCACTTGGTTGGTACCTGTCTTATAAATCTAATATTAAAGTTATCACACCCCCCTCTTTCCTGAGCCCTTAGTCTGTGCCAAGCACAAGTGCTTTACAGGCAGGCTCCTTTACTCTTCAGGTAGGTAGGTAGCATTTTGTACGTCTTTTACCTGTGAGGAAACCAAGGCACTGAGATGTCAGCTGATTTGCCTGAGGTCCCAGGACTAGTAGTTATGGAGCCACAATGGAAAGCAGCCTGCCTGACCCACAGCCTGTGTTCATAACAACTGGCCGGGGCGTCTCCCGCGTAGCCTCTGCCTTTGTGTCAAGAGGCGGGGCAGTCTGAGAGTACCAGACAGAAGATGTTTCCTAAGTACTGTGTCGAGTTACTTGACCTCAAGTTTCAGGTCACTTTATTTATTGTTATTTAAAAAATAATAATAAAGTTATATTAGATAAGTTGGAAAGTAAAGAAGAGGACTATGTGCATAACCACGAACTTAGATTACCCTATGTTTTATACCCATCCCTTTATATACCCATCTCTCTACCATAATAATAGGACTGGTTCCATTTTGGTGTTTGTCTTTCCAAAGAAAAATTTCCCCCCATAATGTAACTGCCAAATTCCAACTGAGAATGGTCGTGGCAGTTTGGGGGCAGATTTGAGCCTCTCAGAACTGACCACTAGGAGTGTACCAACCATTTCTTTGAGGGATACTTGAAAAATTCTTTTATCTGCACTCAAGTACATGCACTTAAGTTCCTCAAATGAAAATAAGTCAAGGTCTTCCCGGTACAGACCTTTTATTTGGGAGTGTGCGTGTTACTTAACCACAGTTACGCTTAGCTGCGTACTAGGCTTATACCAACCAGGAGGTGTCCTGTGCTCTCAAATGATGGAGCAAAACACACTCACTCGACAAGTGGGTAGTTGAAGGGAATCAAAGGAGACCTTGTCGTCTACCAGTTTCCTTTTTGTTGTTCCCATCCTAAGAGTCCTTGGGTTGTTTTTGTTGTGAGACATGGATCTGGGGCCTGCTCGAAGGTGTCCCCCAGATCAGAGGCCAGTAATGTCGGCTGACAAAAATCTGGAGACTGGAACAGACAGAGTGTGAAAACCCAGAAACTGGATTTTGACCGGGTCATGACTTAAATTTAAGAAAAGCAGTGGTTGTAGCAGTGGACCTCTTGTGTCCAAATCCATGAAAGTTGAGTAAAGTTGAGCAGAGGGTGAAGGATGAAAATCAGGTTGCAAGACATAGTATAAAGAGGCGTTGAGGCAGACTTATCATTAAAAAAGAAGTTAAGGTGTTGATGTACGTTTTATTATCTGGTTAAATACTCCTAGTAAGAGATGATACGTTTCTACTTAATGTCACTGAGCATTTTAATTTGTATGGTCTGTTTTATTCTAATCTGACTTAAACACTTCTTTAAGGTGTTTTTCTTAAACAAATTTCCCCTTAAATTTGTAAATCCCTTTTAATAAAAAAGAGATTATAAGCATTTGTACCTTTGATCCTGAGGGAGAATGTATTTTGTCCGCTGGGACTGAATATGGCACCTCTCGTCATTGTTCTGTAGTAGCACGTAGAAATTAGTCTTGGTTTTACTGAATCCTTGAAATGCAAAGGCCTGTCATGGTTGGACAGATACCTGCCTGCCAGTATTGATCTTGTATACCTGATACCTGTTCTGGGGAAATAGATTATTATTAGTTTTATAGTTTCATTATATTAACACTATTCTTACTATATCTAAATACAAAAATAGAAAATGCTGTTATGGGCACACTGCTTCAGGAAACCCTCGTTGTTTATACTTTTAGGTGGTCTGACTTCCTGCCAGGCACTTAGCCTGGCCCCAGCCGCCTCAATCCTGGGGTCTCCCGTGGGTATTGTGGGAATGAGAATATTTTTTTAAAGCTTTCCTAGAAACACAGATGTGATGAATGGTAAAGGTGTTGGCCTAAGTGTCACCAGACCTGTTTTTTATTAAATTCTGTAACTCACTTGTAATACGAGCAAATCTTTTAGCCTCTCTATTTTCTCATCTTTAAAAATGGACGGTTAGACTAGATCTTCAAAATCATTCACCGATTCTCTGATCCTCTGTGTGCTGCCACGTCCTTTCTGCCCTTCCCCAGACTCGCTAAGTGTGTCTCCTTTCTGGGGATTCTGTGACTCTCTATGTCTTAGCTCTTAGAACCCAGTTCTCTCCATTTTACTTTTGCCAGGGTCGTTAAAATGTGGACGACAACAAAATGCAGCATGACGTTTCTCCTTAGTCCTGCAGTCTAACACTTGATGTGTTTACTCTAGCCTGAAAATGGTTCATGCTCAAAATTTAGGTTCTGTAAAATGAATTAGTGCCGTAATTTATCAGTGTGAGCCTGAAGTTTGGAGAAATAAATTTCCTTAAAATATGAAATGCTTATTTATTTAAATGGCTGGAAGAAGAAAGGGCAAGACTAATTGAAATCTACCAGAGGTAATTAATGCAGTGAGAAATTTAAGAAGACATGAAATAGTGATGGATACAACATGTTTGTATTTACTGGACGGTGACCATCATTGATTAAAGAGGTTAGTAGGTGGCATATGTTGATGTTTGTGTTCAACCTGATGTTGGCGGATTAATTGTCTTCATTAGTGACTTTTTGTAAATCACAAGGCCCTCAAAATTAACACAAGAATTATTTCTCACTTTAACAGGCTTAGCTGGCACTCTGTTGATATACAGACAATATCTAGTGGTGATAACTGCTATCAATTAAGTAATCCAATTTCTTGACAACACATGCCAGTCAGCTAAATCTATTAATTTACTGATCTTTGGAGATTAGCCTGTTGAACATGGGCTAAGACAATAGTTTCTGCAGTGTGTGCACGCGCGCGTGTGGGTTTTCAGCTGACAAAGCCAGCCTTTGGAGATGTGGGCTTTAGAGAATGGGCTGGATTCCTGGGCCCATATTATGGCATAGACAACATTAGCCCTCGCTGCAATGTTTTGTTGCTTTTTCTCCCTTTCAGAACTCTCTGGATTCTAGACGTGATTCCATTGACAGGGAAACTCTCAGATACATAAGCTCGATTTTACAAAGATGAATGATCTTTCTGTGAAAAAAAATAGGAGGTAACCGAAGAATGACTGTCGCGATTTGAAGAGGAGTTTGTTTATTCGGGGAGTGTCAGTGGTTGCCTTTATTAAGAAGAGTCGGTGGTGGGGGGAATTTTAGCAACCCAAGCAAGCTAGTTTAGAGAAATTTGGATTTGGGGTAAAGAGGGATTTCATAGCTTATGTGACATAGGTGGAGCCTATCATACTTAGATAAGAATGATTGTCTCCGAGGATGGTAGTGTCTGTGGGTTCTTCTCTTTAGTATGATCTTTAATTTTATTTTGAGGGTGTATCTGTGGTTTTCTCATGACGGAGGGTCTGTTTTCAAAGTGAGGGCCAGTTCTCTCTTGCCTTCTCCGTAGGAGTTAGATGTGACGAGAAAGAAATAGGAGACTGATGTCGCGGACCAAGCGCTTCCGTACTGTGAGAATCAGCCTTGACTTAATACATGAACCACCAGATGGCAACAGAAAAAGTGTCCCTGTAGGGTATAATCTGCCGTTCCCACAGCTCTTATTTTCCCTTCCACGTATGCTGCTTTCAGTACACTTACATCATATATAAAATTCTTGGTTAAGGAGCAAGGTGAGTTTATAATACCCGATGATGCAAATTGAAACCAGGAAGCAGAATAGTGGTCAAGTGTCACTAGAAAGAGACGTTATATTTACATGGGTGCATGCACGAGTTGTTCCCAGAGGGACTGGCTGGGCTTCCAGGGGTGCACCTTGTGGCTCGTGTGATTGTCCAGTCATGCTTTTATTTCCAGTTTTTAAATTCAGTATTTTGCTCTACAGCAAACCGACGATTTGCAGAACATAAGAGAACGTGACTCTTACCTTGCAGCATTTTACGTGACGCCTTTCAAAGGAGGAGACACACGAGTTTACACATGTTGAACATATTTACGTATTTCCCGGCCAAAGGTGTTTTTACTTTATGTAGAATTTGTTTTATTTTTGCCTTATAGGCATGTCCCTGTTTTCTAAGTGTGTCTTCTTGGCTCTTCTAAGGTTTTTTTTCCCCCTCCCTCCCCCTTAGCTAAAACTCTTGGTTACAAGCTAGAAACTCAGCCTGAACTACTTAAGAAAAAAGGATTTTATCAGAGACATCCTGGGGTATCACAGTGTAACAAGAAGAATATCTTGAAACTTGGCAAATTTAGGATTCAACTCCGCCTCAGGAGTAACTAGAGCCACGGGTTTGGAGTCTCTCAGGCCCCGTCCTCTGTCATCATCACTTGGGGCTTCTCTCCCTGTGTCGATATCATTCTTGACTATCCCTGAGAACTGTCTCTGGAACCCGGGCATCACCGCCAGTCTCTGTGTTCCTGTTGCTTCAGACACTGAAAGCTCTGGTCCCGAGTCCAAAATCTGTGGTACCATCAGATTTGTATTTCAAAAGCATAACCTTGAGGGAAGGAGAAAATGTATTGGTTGCGAAATTGGAAATGGGTTGGGAGAAACCAGAACGAATGACTGTGGATGAGTGAGGCTGTTTCAGCAGTTGAGGTGAGAGACAGTAGCAGCTCGGACTAGGTGGCAGCGTTGGAGATGGAGAGATGTGGATGCAGTGGAGAGATTTAGGATGACGAGACAAAAATGGGCAGGATTTGGTAATAGGTTGGATGTGGAGGGTGAGTGAGCATACGTCAAGGGTGATGAAGTCCAAGATTTTGGCTGGCATGACTAGTTGATTGGGTAGTTAGTTGTTCACTGAAGTTGGACTACTTCATTTTTTTTTTTTTTTTTTATTGCCTACAGCACTGGTCTTCCTAGGTGGTCTCGCATCCAAGTACTAACCAGGCCCGACCCTGCTTAGCTTCCGAGATTAGACAAGATCGGGCTGGACTACTTCATTTTGGACAAGTGTGATAGTGATTTTGGTTTCGAATGTATTAATGCACCGAGGCATCCAAACAGAGCTATTTAACAAGGTGTTCGGATATATGAGTTTTGCAATCAGAGGAGAGGTCTAGGTTTTTGATATAAATCATTGTGGAGACAGTATGACATACATTGTTTAAGAAGATGGGCTTGGCATAAAATAAACTGGTTCTTGTGAGCTGTACTTTCCTCGGTTGGCTCCTTAATCTTTAAGCAGTATTTCTCATCCCTGAAGTAGGTATAATAATCACGTCTACTTCATACAACTGTTGCGTGATTGCGGGCAAGGTGTTTAGCATCTGACCGAGTACATGGCATACGTCCATTAGGTGTTGTTATTTACACATTTGTGGACAGGACAGGCTCTCTGCGTCTGTTTTTTTCCCTGTAGTACTAGGTAGTAATGAGCCGCTGCAGGAAGGACTGGGGAGGGTGAACCATCGATGCGCCTGTAGTCGAGTCATGTTCACCTGGCTGTGACTCGCTGGAGAGATTGAAAGAGGAGATTGGACCGATGGGAGTGGCTTGAAGAATGGTCGTGAGGATATAGGAATAATAAGTATTTGAACTAGGGCGATACCAGGTGGAAAAATTGTCATGGTCAGTATCACTGCAGAGAGGTGAATAAGGCGAGGACCAAGAAAAGGCCGCCGGTTTTGTTGATTAGCGGGAAATGCTTGTCTTTTTGAGCATGATTTCACTAGAGTTGCCGGAGATTGACGTAGGTCGAAGCTGACTGCAGAATGAACGGGCAGTGAAAAAGCGAGTCAACAGGTGTGTTCTCACCTCACACTGTTGAAATTTTCCAGCATGAAAAGAGCTGCGAAGGCATTTGAAGTGTGCAGTGATAAAATGATCTCAAAATGCCTTGGGAATATTTATTTTTTCCAATTTGAAAACTGTTCTCGAGGCTGAAAAAAAATGTGGGCTGTTGTCATCTGGCAAAACCGTAAGTGATCATCACAATTCTCTGAAGTGATCATTTCACAGTTTCATATCTTGTGACGACTGGAGGCCTCTAGCAAGATTGCCATCAGACCTGATATAGAGGACTTCCACCCCCACCATGCTGCAAACCACGGAAACTGTGGACAGAATATAACAAGGACAAAAAAGTGTTCCTGAGCATGACAGACTGAGAAATCCCAGGGGCCTGAGTGAAAGGAGAGCTCCAAGCCAAGGTGTCATGGGGTGGTGGTTTCTGATCAGGACATAGACCCCGAGGGCGTGGGCCTGAGGATCTCATGAAGGAACAAGAGTCGCGGCCTCAGATCCACATGAAGGAGGGAGGCGGAGGTGGGGCCCTCCTGCGTGAACTGTGAAGCGCTGGCCCAGCTGTGGAAAGAGGACTAGAAAATCCTTGCCCACAGTCTGAGGAATGCGAGGAAACTTGCTCTCCTTCTGGGAGAGTGCATAGTTAGGAATAAAAGAAGAGAGAAACATCTCAACCCCAAAGCTGTATCTCACATTGGGGGTGGGTTAAAATTTAACATTTCTTACAGTGCAACTAACCCTCAGGCTGAGATAGTAGCATAAAATCTGGTCAGAGCTATGGAAATCAGTGGAGCTCGCAGAAGTATGTGTGAAACTGTCCTGTAGAGCAAATGAAAAACCTAGGACTCTCGCAGAAGAGACAACTCATGCTGAAGATGAACTTGCAGTAAAAAGTTGCCAGCCACACAAGGACATGAATCACTAAGAAGGAGAGTCTGCAGATGTTGTAAATAGGAGATGCTTCTGGGACACAGGACAGAGATTTCTTGTTTAAAATTATTGGAGATAGAAGGGGTAAGATTATAATAAAAGAACATCTCAGATCAGGAAAAACACACAAATTTGGAAGAGACCCAGATAGAAATTCTAGAAATGAAAAGTATGATCAATAAATTAAAGTAACCTCAATGGACTGGTTAAACAGCTGTAGACAGAGCTGAGGAGACAACGATTGCTCTTTAAAGAGATGCAAGGAAGTTGCTTGGGATACAGTACCGAGGCATGAGGATATGGCAAGTATGAGTGGTTAAGACCCATGAGCTTTAGTATGAGAAAGTCCCTTATTACCTTCCGTGAGCTTCCAGAATAAGGAAATAGAGCGGGAGAGGCACTATCTGAAGCATACTGGCTGTGGATTTTCCATAATAAATGCAAGGCCTGAGTCCTTAGGTCCAAGAAACGCAGTGAACCCCAAGCAGGATAAATAAAAATAAATTCATACCTGACACATTGTAGGTGAAACACGAGAGAAAAAGCAACCCAAAGAAACCAATTCTAGACTAGCAGGCATTTTGTTTGTAGCAGAAGATGATTGAATAATATCTTCAAGGTGCTGAGGGGGAGAAACAACCACCGACCTGGAATTCTGTATCCATATAAAGTGATATTCACGAGTGAGAGTGAAATAAAGGCTTTGTAGATAAAGACGATATTGATCACTCATAGGCTTTTGCCGAAGGGATGACTAAAAGATGTACTTCAAGAAGAAAGAAATTGAAACCAGAAGGAAGGAGTGGAATGCAAATAGTGAAGTGCTAAGCGATAGGAAGCGGCGTGCCCCTCACATTTACTCTGGTACCTGCCTCGTGTTTTGAGGGAAGTGAGCACTAGGCATTTCCGCTGATATCGAGTGGGCAGATCGAGTGAGGGCAGCAGAGTTCATCCATTCATTCCGTGCCGACTAAGGGCGTCCAGTGAGCAAGGCACAGTAAAAGGCAGTATGGGTACAACAAGAAATAAAACACAGTTCCTTCCTTCATGGAGCTTATCGTTTATTGAGGCAGAGACATAGCGACAGTTATGATGCAGTGTAATTGATCCCGAAGGGCCCTTTAAGCTCGGAGTCCCCAGTCCCCGTGTCGCAAACCAGTACCTGTCCATGGCCTGTTAGGCAGGGCCACACAGCAGGAGGTGAGCAGCTGCTAGCGAGTTAACCTTCATCTGTATTTGCATCGACTTCCAGCATCATCACCTCAGCTCCACCTCAGACCATCAGGCGTTAGATGCCCATAGGAGCCCCGGTCCCTGGTGCCACAAAGGTTGGGGACCCCTGATCATTCCATGAACAGAGGGTTCAGAATTTGAGAGCTCAGCTTAAACAGAATCTTAGGGATGCAAGGAGGCAGGCCGTGTTAGAACCTGGGGATTCGGGTCAGCCTTGGGAACACAAAGATGAAGGACTCAGGAGGAAAGAAGCCGAGTTACAGGAATTCAGTGTCTAGGCAGTAACAGGATTCTTGCCAAACAGATGGAAGGACCAAACATCAACATCTTTGTGTTTAGCCAACACATTCCAAAATGATCTCCTTTACATTCCAGTTCTTAGCTGTGGAAAAATAGGACTTGGATCTTAAGCTGCCAGAGAGCTGCATTAAATGCCCAAGTATAAGCTTTTAACACCATTTGAAGGAAAGTGTCATATGGAGGAACATGGCTGCAGTATGCAGCACAGTGGGTGAGAATGGATGGCAGATGAGATTGTAAACATTTGCAGAGTTGTGGCAGCTTGATATGGTTGGTCATTTTTAACCAACAACTCCTGAACTTGGAAAATTACTTAAATCTAGTACCACAGCGTGTTATAGTTGGAAAGAAAAGGGTCGTCTGCATCTCTAACTTTGCTGTTTTCTATCAGAAGTACGAAACACAAGTACTGGTATGCTTCTATGTAGGTGGATACTTATTTTATCTGCTGCAAATATAGCTTAAGAGGGTTTAAAAAATAATTCTTTTGCTTCAAAAGTTGCTCTTTCTTGGGTAAATAAACTGAATTTCATCATAGATGTTATTGGCAACGAAAACATTAAAAACAAACAAGCAGCCAAACTTCATTTGCCCTTCAACTTCTCCCAAATTAGCTAGTGAGGAAATAGTGGGAGTCCTAACCTGCTCTGACCCCGACACTCGCATTTTAGGGAGCAGCTTGGGTCAGTTGGAGTCCTCTGTCCGCGTGTATTGTCAACAGCAGGTGACCCTGACCAAAACGATGAGGGTCTGCATTTTTCTGACATCTTTTCTAGTGGCTGATGTACATGTAGGAAAACTGCCGTCCTCTGTTGGCATTGAAGAGGGTGCCGTAGCGGTGGATCTAGTTGAGATGGAAGGATATTCAGAACATAGTAGGTGAAGAATGGGCTCACAGCATGCACTGCACAGTGCAATAGTGTGTCTTTATTGAGTGTTTCTCAAGCATTGGGCAGTGCGCTAAGGCCATTCCATGCAATACCTTATATCCTTATGATAGCCCTATTTTATAGATGAGGAAATTGAGGTATAGAGAGGCCAAGGTCACCCATTTAACAAGTGGTGGAACTGGGCTTTGAATGCAATGCAGCCAACTCCAGAGCCCCTGCTCTTACCCCTGGCACTGTGCTACACGTCCTGGGGTGTTTCTCTGACATAGGGTCATTCATACTGTGTTAATAGAAAAGGGTTGGAACACAACACACCAAGATATTGATAGCAGCTGTCTGTTAGAAACATGGGTATTTTCTTTTACTTTTCTCTATTTTGTGATTTTCTGTAAGGAGTTTAGATTGCTTTTGAAATAATAAATAATATAAATTCCAAAAAAAGGTCTAAGAGATTTAAAAAGTAACAAGGATGTAATATTAAGTTAGAAATGGATAAGAGATGGCTCAGACCAGTCTGTTTATAGTGCTTCTGTCTGTGTTATGGGAAAATTTTCTTCTTTCCTGAATGTTCTGAGTTTCAAACAATAAATATAATTTTAAAAAATTATGAAAGCAATATTTACTGTAATGTATTTATTAGTGGACTTTAGGAGAGATATGGTATTAAAGTAGTTTAGTGAGATTGTGTTAATGGAACCTTGAGATTTTGGTGGTTTTTTCCTATTGAGGGAACTTAAATGATTGTTTTGGACCTTATTTTGTTCATCTATTTGAAAAAGGTTTGCAGTATTTTAAGTTACAGGCTCACTGTAAGAAAATAAATTCCTTTGAAAGATGGATTGATAAATGCATTTGTACCATCGATTTCTGGTTAGTGCTGTTTAATCTTTGTTTTATGATTCTGGCACCAAATTCTCCTAGTAATAACTCTGATATTGAATTAATTCAATAAATTCAAGTTTTTTATGATATGTACAAAAAAATTGAAGCATGCAGTTGTAAATGAAAATTAGGAGTGACTTTAAATGTTTTACGTAAGTTATAAATTTGTCAATAAATTTGTTAAGTATGATATAAATGTAAATTAGGAGAATGTTATACGTGTGAATGTTATAGGGTGACATCTGGCTTACAGGAATGTACGACTTTCTGAGAATGGCCTTGGGACTGGGCAGGGCCCCCGTTGGCCGTTTCTGTGCCATGTCACCTTTCGACTCGTTTCCCTGGCGCTCCAGGGTGCCTGCAGCCTCATGCTGCTCTGTTTCTGGTTCATCCTGAAGCTCGGACACTCAGCGTTTCCTCAAGTGCGTTTGTTCCCCAGCATGTCCTCCTCTTTGCTTAAGCTAGGCCGAGTTGCTTTTGTTTGAGCAAATGACATTCAGACCTTTTTAAAATGGGGTGTGGTTGGGTTGCTTCATCAGCATTGCCAATAATTTTGAATCATATTCTAAATATAAAATTATAGAAGCCCTCAAAGTAAATATTCTAAGACAAGCAAAAGAACAAATATTGATTCTCAGTGGACGTATTATTCATTGAATTACAAGTGAAATTGGTCTCTGTGTGTTTTGATTTTGTTTTCATCTTTCTGCTTTCCAGACTAATTGGGGAAGTGAGAATTCCTTCTCTTAACCTTGCTTTAGATGCCTCTGTGCCTTCGTATTCCTTCCTCATTTTTACAACTTGGCCTCGTTCTGTGGCTGCGTCCCCCTAAGCCCGCCTGAGAGGGCCCGCCTCTGCCCAGTTCTCTCTCTTGGCTTATAGTTTTTGAGTGGCTGCTTTTCTTCCCTACCTCACTAGGTTTCCTACCTGCAGTCTCTCCCCTCATTTCACAGGAATTGGTTTCTTCCTTTCTGTGTGCGACAGCACCTTTGGTTCATGTCTAGGACGCGAGCAGTGCTGATAGACCCCCTTTACAGGTGAAAACATCGAAAAAGAGTACTGGATTAAAATAAGTGTGCTTTGGTAAGCAAATCCTTTTATGACAGGGTTTCAGTTTTTATGGTTTTACTTATTACGTAGTGCTTATTCCTTACGAGAAATGACACGAGTTGGGTTACAAAGCTGTCCCGTCCCAACATATATGCAGTGAAAAGGCTCTACTTTTCTGATCCTCAGCCCACTTATCCCTCTACTTGAGACCATCCTCGTTCCCAGCTTGAGTACTCTTTCACAGTAATAATTTATGTATAACGCAAACATATATATCTTTCTTCCCAACCCTGGGGCCTTACACAAATGGTAGCATACCGTTCCCGTGGAGAGCGGCCTCGGTGCGCTTGTCTTTTTTCACTTAATGTCTCTTAGAGATTATTTCACATTAGCACATGTAGCTACATCTCGCTTTTAAACACAGGCTTTGAAATGTGCTTTTAAACCACTGGCTACAGGCGTTATAATGTGACAGTGTCATGGGCCAGAGAGCCGGGTTCAAATCCTGGTTCCGCCATTTCTGAGCTGTGTGACCTTGGTCAAGTTATGTAACCTGTGTTTTGGCTGCTCATTTGTAAAACAAAAAGTTAACATGTCTTCACAAGGTTTTTGTAAGGGTCAGAAGAGATACTGTATATAAAGCGTTTAGCACAGTGTCTTGCTTAATAAATCATGGCTTTAATTGTGCTCATTAATTTATCAGATCAAACGAACCCCTAATGTGTTTCTCCTTTCCCAACTAAAATGAAATGCACCGAAGGCATTACCTGCCTTCTGACCTTTTAACTTACCTTGGCTGTCCCTTTCTTCTAATCCATTGTTTATATTCTCTCCCTCTTCCCTCCCCACCCTCTCTGCTCAACAAATGTCATGTATTTCTTTGACGTTTGGAGGTTTCTTGGCTCACCGGCGACTTCACTGACTCATCATATCGTCCCCACCATAGCATCAGGATCCGTGGGTTGTGGTCCAGCGTGAAACCTCAGCAGAGAAGGACTGTTTCAGGGCCGAGACTCCAGAGTGAATTTAGTGTCGACGATCAAATTTATTCAAGTCAGTGGACAGGATGAGTCTGCTTGTGATTGGGATTTCGGTGGGGATAGAACTGAGATTTCGGCACAGATGTCGGCTGGCACAGGGGAATAAACATGGGGCAGAGGTGTCGCAGAAGTACTGGGACAGAGTAGGCCTGTCCTGAGGGGAATACAATGACACATTGTTCCAGAAACCGTCTAGATGAGTGAGAGGCACCGCGGCCTGGTGGGGAATAGTATGCAGGGTGTGGGGTGTATAAAACAGAGAATAAGGCGAATATAAACCAGATGAGCAGCTTTGCTGAGCTATTTTAATATTTTGCTTCAGGGTACCAGCAGTCTCGCTTCGGGGAGCCCCCCCTTCCTCAGGGCGGCCTGGGTCTCACTTGACAGGGGTCTGCCAAGCTGTCATGCCTGGAGGAGTCAGAAGTAGCGCACCTATCCATATTTGTGTGGGGCCTCTCCAGGGGGTTGGGGAAGAGCGTCTGGGGGCCGAGCTGGTGAGTTAAAGGCATTATTTTGCATCACGGCGGAGAAGACGCCATCTACCCCGACAGGCTGTGTGGCCCAAGGCAGCCGGCTGACGTTTTAGAGCTTTCTTTTATTCCCTCTACAGAGTGTTTTTCTGGCTTCCTGGCCTGGTAGGTTTTCACATGTGTATACTGCTTGATAATCTTAATGTTTTTGTCCCTTTTGAGTTTCTATCATTGTGTGCTGTGGTGATACGGAAGGATCTGTTATCCACTCCCAGGGCATCTGGTGATGGCCTGCGTGTCCCTGGTCTGCTTACTGCCACTTCAGATAGCCTCTCCGCCTTAGAATGTGATCACCGAGGGGAACACACTGGAAAGCGCTGTTCAGGGACTTCACTTTTGTTGTTACCGTTCCTTTACATTACAAATCTGATTTCCTCTTCCATTTGCCTAAATCTAACCCATTCTTAACAGACCTTTTTTTATTGCCTTTTCTGAAAATTTGAACATTGAAAGAGATGATGGCTTGACTATGTACCAAGGCTTTCTGAGAAAGGGAGAAAATGGATTCCGGTTTGCCTGATAGAATCGCCCAGCAGTGGTGGCAGCCTGCGGTGTGGCACAGTCAGAATTCTCCTGCCCTTTGAAACGGTTCTTCCGGACTCATTTTCCCTTCTGTCCTGACGTGCGGGCTTAAGAGGATCCAGATGATTCTGCTCCACGCATGTCCCCCCCTTCCTCCCCGCCCCCATACATGCGTATACACAAGACGGAGTGAGCCCTGAGTTCTAGAGGCCTGATTCTAATTTCCAGACATCTTTGCTCTCCTTTGTAGTTATAGCTTTCTTCTATTTTTTTCCCCCTATTCCTTGTTCTTATTTTATACATGCCTTGAACTCTGTGGAGAAAGCTACAAGTTAAAAAAAAAAAAAACGAAACGTATTTTTATATTATACAAAATAAGAACTCATGTTCCTGTAAATTGCTGCTTAGCATTCAGAATTGTGTATTTCAGTGTCGGTTTCTTTTTGAAAAAAACTGGCCTTGTTGAATATGGATTACTTTTTCTCTAGGTTGGCATATGAAAACCCTAAACGTAGAGGAAGTTTTTTGACCAATTTTTGTTCTTTACAAATAGGCCATCAGAAATCAACCAAATCTGTGGTGCCAGTTCTTCATCTTTGCAGATTTTAGTCAGTATCTTACATATTTTGAGCAATTGCTCTGTTTAAATAATTCCAACCGTCCCAGAAGCCCTGCTTCCAAGGCACTGAGTATTTAACTACCCTTCTTTGTTGAGGAAGGAAATAAGATCTTTCTTTCTTTCTTTTTGCTGCTTATAGAATAAGACAAAACTTTATATATAGTGTTAAATGAGCAAAAAATGTTTAATGATTTTGATCACAGGAATTCGAGAAATTAGTACTTTGGTACTGTCAGGATAAATGTGTCTTAAAAATATCAACTAAGGCTAAAGCAGGCTTACTTTAAAACTGGAACTTGATAAAAATTGAATATAGCCTGTAGTCACTGACACAGAGCATAACAAAGTTCTTGAAGTTTCTGTATTTGTCTTCTGAATTTAACTTTTGCTAACATAATACAGGTTTCAGGATACTTTGCTGTCCTAAAATTATAAGATATTTCAGGGCATATCAACTGGAGGCTCTTGAAATTAAAACTATGAAGCGTGTTTATCATATGTGAAAAGAAAATCTCTTTTTGAAACTCAAAAATCTTTTTAAAAATCCAGAAGCACGATGGTATTTTTTCGACAGATTGCTTAGAAGCTTCAAAATCAAAGTAATTAGAAGGCAAATTGGAAATGAATTAGAAAGTCATCTTTGATTTTCCTGGGTCATTTGAGTTGGGTTGATTTCTTCAGAGCACACAGGCATCTTAGAGCACAGTACTAAGCACAGGGTCCTGGGTGGTCAGCCTGTGAGCAGCGACCTGTGGCCTGTCCAGGTACCCTGGCTCTGGAGGCTCAGCTCAGGAATGTATGTGATTCAGGTGAGTGGAGAGTGGGTCAGAACCTGTCAGACTATTGTAAGAGAACTCAAAGCCCCTACTCGGTTAAATCAGTATAATGATCAATTTACCTGAATGACAGGCTGTACTTTAAAAAAAAAATAGTTAAGATATTGTAAAGATATTATGGTATCTCAAGAATTTACTTTCGAAAGAAATAAGTCTTCATGTTGTAATGAAAGAAAAG
The DNA here is from genome assembly GCA_028627145.1 of Eidolon dupreanum. Lineage (NCBI taxonomy): Eukaryota > Metazoa > Chordata > Mammalia > Chiroptera > Pteropodidae > Eidolon > Eidolon dupreanum. The sequence goes on from CM053515.1 coordinate 1,075,171, forward strand.
TTATTTTTTAACTTAAGATTTAATAAAATGAACGTGGAGTTGTTATTTTTGACTACTTTGTAAGCATATTTACAAGATTCGGTGGTCAAACTGTATGGGAAGTATAGAGAGCAGTTTTGCTTATACCTTTGCTTTCCATGTCACAAGTAACCATTTTTAGTAGCTTCTTTCTTTTAAATACTTTTTAAAATTGAGGTGAAATTGATATATCATAAAATTAGCCATTTTAAAGTGAACAACTCAGTGGCATTTAGTACACTCACAGAGTTGCATGGTCGCCACCTCTGCCTAGTTCTAAAAAATTTTCATCCCCCCAGAGGAAACCCACACCTAGTGAGCAGACTCCAACCCCCAGTGACCGCCAGTCTGCATTGTTTGTGTGGATTTACCTGTGCCGGGTCTACAAATGGAATTATAGGACATGAGAACTTTTGTGTATGGCTTATTTCACTTAATGTTTTCAAGGTTCGTCCATCGTTGTACGTATCAGTACTTCATTTCTTTTTATGGCTAAATCATTGTCGTAGTATGTGCTGTAGCTCGTTTATTCAGTCTTCCATGGATGGACGTTTGCGTTGTTTTCACCTTTTAGTTATTGTGAATAATGCAGCTGTGAAAATGTGGGCACATGTATTTGTTTGAGTGTTCGTTTTCGTTCCTTTTGGGTTTGTGCCTAAGAGTAGAATTGTGGGATCATATGGTTGGTTCTTCTGTTTCACTTTTTGAGTAATCGCCTGTTTTCCACAGAGGTTGAGCCATTTTACATTTCCACCAGCAAAATAGGATTCCAGTTTTTCTACATCCTTCCCAACGGTTTTTGTTGTTATTATTTTTAAATTATCATTATCCTAGCAGGTGTGAAGTCGTATCCCATTGTGGTTTTGATTCGCATTTCCCTAATGACATTGTGCATCTTTTCGTATGATCATTAGACATTTGTATATCATCTTTGGAGAAATGTCTCTTCAAGTCCTTTGTCCATTTTTACATTGTATTTTCTTTTTGTTGAGTTATGAGAATTCTGCATATATTCTGTATACAACCTTTTTATCAGTTAGATGATTTGTGTATTTTCTCCCATTCTGTTATTAGTTTCATATTCTTCCTGTAATCTTTTTGCAAATATAAGTGAATATACACACACATTCTTATTTCCCCTGTCATCTGTAAAAAATAGCATATTACACATAGAGTTTTCTGTAACTTCATTTTTTTCAAGCTAACAACATGATCTGGAAATCTCTCTATATTAGTCCACAGGGATTCTCTCTCCTTCTCTCCCTCCCCTCTCTCTCTTCATAATGCATCATTGTATGGACATACCAAAGTTTATTCAGCCTGTCTTCAGGTCACTGGGATTATTTCCAGTCTTTTACTATTCCAGATCATCCATACTGAATCATCTTCTACGTGGGTAGTTTCCAACTTGTTCTAGTATATCGCGTGATAGATTTTACGAGTGGGATTGCTACAGCGAAGGCCATATCTTCAGTATGGAATCTTTGAAAGCAGGAACTCACTTATGTTGACCCGAGTTTTTTATTTCACGCTCCCATTACATCTGAGCACTTCTTTATTCCATAAAAACTGCTGTGCAGTGTCAGAGTTATGGCTTATCCAGAACATTGGCCGCCCCTGTGATGGCTGCTCGTGAGTGTTTTACAGGAGAGCATTGTTATACTTTGTATTAGTGGATCTATATCTTCAACTAAACATCAAAACATTTAAGTTAATATTCACTTTGGATTTTGATCTTTAATCATAGACCTAACTGAGGAAGAGTGTCCCTCTTCCTTGCCACAAAATGCTCTCTTATCTACATTCAACTTTTGATTATCTTTTTCTTCTATAAAATGACAATAGTTGCAAAGATTAACTGAAATATATGGAAAAGTCCACCATTGTTAT